>JABFPB010004099.1:0-15563 GCA_022817645.1 Ceratoteleas bidentatus | reverse complement strand
TAGTTTAATCAATTCCAATTGGGGAATTCAAAGTTAACTTTTTCAAAATGTCATCCTAACTGGAATTGAAAAGAATATAAAAGAATTCATTTTGTCAGTTTGAATTCAGATTTTTGAATTGAACAGTAACGAATTCTTTCTGAAGAATTCAAAATTACTCGTTTGAAACATTGATAAATTGTTAGATTAGAAACGAATAGAAAAGAATTGAAAATAAAAATATGAATGCCAATTCTTTCCCAAAAAGAATTCAATTGATATTTTTCAATTCTTTTGTATACTTTTCTATTCATTATTTTTTGCTGGGATTTTATTTCATATAAATGTCTAGTTTGTATAGTCAAAAGGTTATTAGAAAAAATAACTTGCACTGAGAAAAATATCCTTTTAAATGAATAGGATTCCTGCCCAAAAAGAAAAATCGTTTTAACTGAAGAAGAGTCCTTTTGTTAGAAAAGAAATTCTTTTCAAATGATAATTTTTTACTATGAATCATTTTGAATCAAAAGGACTATTTTTCTGAGTGCATAAATATAGAACCCCGCAAAAAAATCATAGAAATGAATAGAAATGAACTGATTATTAAACAATGAATTCGCTTCCGAATTCGCTTCTGAATTCATAATTTAATTTTCAATTCCATTCTATTCTGTTCTATATCGGTGATGTATTTTCAATGACTTTAAATTTTAAGTTTTTAACTTTAAATTCATCAAAAATAATTGAAACTGACAAAACAAGTTATTTTCTACTCTTTTCAATTCCATTTAAATCGTCATTAAAAATGTTTAACTTAAATTTAAAAATTGGAATTCATTCAACTATTACAACATTCAAACCAGATTAAATTAATTCCATCCAATTCAAATGAAGGCGAAATTAGGCTAAAAATCCAATTCTTTTCTATTCATTTCTACCAAAAATTTGTTGCAAAGAATAAAACTGAAATCATCAATTTTATGTTAGCTCAATCTTTTTCATCATGTAAATTAAAAATCATAAGTAACGTCTTTTAAATCGATTAATGATATCAATGTTGTTATTTTTCAGGTTGATATTTTTAAGAGCAAAAAATCCCTCGAATGTCGACTTCACACGATCGTATGAGGCGTAACGTAAAAGTGATGTCAAGGCACTGCGGTGTCCCGTTTCTGTTCACGCCGCATGAACAGGAACGAGACTCGGTTGCGGAATCGTATGAATGAAATCACATTAGAAAAATTCGGAGCTTTTCTTTCTTTTTGTTTCTTTTTTAGCTCCGATGAAAAATGTCCGGTGAGAGTGAAAGGATTTCTTATCGCCGTTCGGCCGAAATTGCTACTTTGTTTGCGTTCACGTGAACGTGTAATCATTGTGTCCGGACTCGGTAAGTATTGTGTCATTAAGCGCATTTTAATTATGCTTAATGTTGTCTGAAATCCGCTGCTTCTGGAAATAATCGCTCTAATTTTTTCAAAAAGTGAAATTATTTGCAATTACGTTCAGAGCTGTTTTGATTTTGTTTTTATGTTAAAAAGTAAACGTTTTTCGTCGTATTTGGAAATCAGGTTAAAAAGGGCACATTTTTTAACCTGAAGGAGAGTTATTGTTATTGGGACCCTTGTTTCCACAACTGCACTCGACTTACTTTTCAACGCCGCTTAAACTTTTAACCCACATTGCTAATTATTTTCAGTTTAGACACACAGACACGGAATTATCGTAATTAAAATTATTATACCTTCAAAGAGGGAAGGCCGCGTTTCCCACAAAACATTATGTAATTGCAGGATAACAGTAAGTACCGCAACTCACGTACCCATTTTTCCAAGACATTTCCTTTTTTAAAATTACTATTTTGCCGAAATTACACGCTTCTGTATTGCATATTAATTTTTGTATCAAAAATATGTCAAATTTGGGCCCATTTTCATTTAAAAATCAAGTTCAAATCTCCGTCAATTTTTTTACTTTAATTTTTTCTTTTATTAATTTTAAACAAATTCTCAAATTATACATCGGCTTAAAATTAGAATTAAATAAATAAGCTGAAATTGGCACATAGTTTTTAACTGAAATTTTGAAATATAAATCCATAATAATAATAATTTCAAATTAGTTCGGCAGAATAAAGTGCGATTTAACAATTAGCAAATTTACACTTCAAATGTAACTTTTAAAAATATACAATTTATTTTTATGGTTGTCTTCTCATCAAGGCCAATAGTTTATAACGAGCTGGTAACTGAAACATATTTATTAATAAACTTAGTTAATACCACTTGAAAAAATTGCACTAACTTTGACCGCTTTGTCTGCGATATAATGAACTTCCAAGATGAGATAATTGGCTTAAAAGAAATAAACACAGTTTTTACGAACTGATCATACTTGTTAAACTAAAAACGATCCTATAAACTAAAAACCAAGCAATTAAATAAAAATCCCATTGTATAAAACATAAAATAAAATATGCCTTCAATTAAAGAACGTCATTAACTAATAACAGACATTAAAAACATTAACAAATAGTACAAATAATTGAAACATTTGTTAAATTTCTATAACAAATAATCATTTTGTTTTCATTTTTAAAAATATTCCAGTTTTCCTTCACTTTCACCCTCCCTAAAATATTATCATTCCCGACATCACTACGTCAATTTCATTTTTCTTTTTTTCATTTTAAATCGCCCAATTACCGAAATTAGCGGGACAAATTCGCGCGTGGAATTTTGTTCCAATAAGAAAAAAGCCGAATTTCACCCAGAGCCACTTGTTACATGATAATGATTTTTCGTTACGAAAATTGGTCACGCGGGGCATTTTTTACCGCGGAATAAGTGGAAGAGAAACGGTTGAGATCATTTGCATGACACGGAACAATGAGCCGATCGCGAAATTTCACGATGATTGCCATTATTGAGCGCGGCCGTAAACGCATCTCGGGCCGCTAATCGCATGCAAATGCCGCGCCGAGATACGGAGCGCTGCGGTCCGCTACGCGGGATCCGCGCGGCCGATCATTCATGCGCGCCATTCAGCCGGCCGAATATTCGAAAACTTATTGCCACGGATTATTTGTACCGCCGGATGCACTCGAGCGCAAATCGCAAAGACCGCCGTAACACATCGATGGGTTCGGCTTCGCGCGATCGTTTATCTTCGTGAAATCAGGTCGGGAAAAATTGTTTTCGATTCTGGACCTTTCCTTTTTCGACTCAAATTCGGCACTTGCTCCAGTCAATCGAAAAGTTCATCGAACTGCTTTAAAATTTCGATTAAGATGAAAGTTATTAATTTTTCGTAAAACACTTCTGAAATAGCCTTGCGAAGGATATTACATAGAAATGAAATGAATAGAAAGTGAGAATACAAAAATGAAGTCCTTCGCGAAAAGATTCTGAAGTCTTTTTTTATTTTCGATTCAATTCTGTTCTATTCCAGTGGTTTGTCGACGTGTTTAATTCAAAATGTTGAAGTCTTGAAAATTAATGCACTTTTGTTCAAATTATCAATCTGCATTCAAGAAAAAATTATTAAATCTTTTACAATGATTTCAATTCCAATGAAATAGATGTTTTTAATTTGCTGATAATGGGAATTCAAAACTATTTTGAATTTTGTTATTGGCACTCATTCGACAACTTTGTCATTCAAAAAAGTTTAATTGAGTTCCAAATGTTTAAAAATGAATGCGAAATTGAGGTTAAAATCAAATTATATTCTATTCATTTCTATCAAATATTTTTTCAGGGGTGTTTAATACCTAAATTTAGAAAATTGAATTCTTGAAAATTAATTCGTTTTTGTTCAATTCCTCAATCTGCATTTACCAAAAAATTATTAATTCTTTTCCAATGATTTCAATTCCAATCAAAGAGATGTTTTTAATTTAGTGATAATGGGAATTCAAAAAATATTTTGAATTTTTTAATTGGTATTCATTCAACTGTTTTGGCATTGATTCAACTGCTTTGGCATTCAAAACAGTTTGTTTGAATTCCAAACGTTTAAGGTGGTTATCCTTGAAGGATCGGATATTTAGGGTGCCAAGTGCAAATATGGTCATATTAATTTAATCATGTTTTATTATTTCATCATAGAATTAGTTCGATTGTTTCTTGGTATAATAAATGTGATCTTGGTATAATAAATATCCTATTAATTGATTACAAAAATGAAAAGCGATATTTTTTTCTCCATTGTTGGTTTTTCGTGTAATTTTGGAATTTTAATGATTTTTGTAAACATTGCCACCTTATGTAGTCAATTTGGATTTTTCTGTTCGCATTGAGTTCAGTGCAATTTTTTTTCAAATATTATAAACAACATTTCAATATTTGTTAATTATTTCTGAATAATTCAAAAACAAAAAATAAGAATTGTATAAAACTTTAAAGTTGGGTTCTTAGAATATTATCATTTAATTTGCCAAATTTTCAAGTAATTCGACTACGCAGAAATCCAGATATTCGATGTCAAAGATTATTAAAACACATGGATAGTATCACTATATTTCATTTTTCAGCAATTTTAGCATCTAATAACTCGGCTACTATGTAGTCGAAATGCTTGGGAATTTTGAAAATCAAATAGTAGGCTCGAAATAAATCAAATTTTAAGTTTCATCGAATTCTTAATATTTTAACTTAATAAGGGAACTACCTAAACTACATTAATTTATGTTTCAAAAATATGCTTTTTAAAGAAGAACATGTTTTTAATAAACAAATTTCCGTTTTCTTTTCGATCACTTATCCTTTGCAATAACTGATCGAAAACTTTGTATATTTGCCTCATAATTAAAAAAAAATCGTCGAAATTTGAGGTTAATCCGATCCCAGTTAAAAAATTCCATCAGAAACTCGTAGATACATATAGAAACACTGACAAAAACCACCTAAAAACCATTAGGACTACATTTTGGACGATTTTAATATGGAATTACACATTTTTGGGATTCTAATTTACAATTAGACGCCAATAAAAGTAAATTTAATTACATATGGGCTCAAAAAACATTTACTAAATCCTATACAAAATGTGACAATCTACTGACAGAAACCGCCTAGTAACCGTCAGAACTATTCCAAATAGTCCTAATGGAATTTTTTAACTGGGATCTCAACACGTTCGGTTTGATGACGCCGTAACCTTCTTCGTTTACATTCCATTAATGTTGTCTCCGAATCGAGTCGAGCGACAATAAAGCAATCATTGATCACATCCGTGATTCCATAAAAAAGAAAGAAAGTGTCAGGAAGAGGGACTCATCTGCGGCCAATTTTGTCGTCGAGGCCAATCGAGACAACGCGTATGTACTCCGCATAAGTAATTACCTTTCCGGCCATTAAATGACGAGCGCCGCTCGACGAGGCTTTTCCTGGCGAAACTGACAGACGGGCAAAAAGAAAAGCTATCCACCTCAAAACCTAATAAAAAAAGGAAACTACGGAAAAAATGGAGCGAATGACGATAAAACCTTTTTAGTACTATTTTACCTCGAGATGCGGCGTTATTTGGCAGATTTCGTGGTTTCCTCAAACCAAAAGTGACCACAATAATTGTGGCTAAAATACTAATAAAATTAATAAAAACCCACCAAAAAGTTTTATATATATTAATATACATATTTAACATTTTCTTCCTAACAAAAATAACCAAACATGGCGGCATAAACAATCAAAACTAACCAAGAAAAATTTGAGTGACGAAGAACTGTGTAGTCCTACTTTACGTTACTATGTGGCGCTGTTTCGCACGCTTTTGGTCTTCGTCACAACGAAAACGAGCGCGAAGCTTGTGTCATGGAAAAAATAAAGAAGATATTCCGACGTCGATAAAAGTTACAACGCGAACGCACCCGCGCCTTTCCAATTTTGCAGCTCTTTTTTCCGGCCTCATTATTTCGTGTTTTCTATTTACGCCGCTTCTTGTATTACATTATGTCTGCGCAAGAACGGCAGGATGTGCATTTTTGTCGTCGATGACGGAGAATACTTGTATGGCGGGGAAGGGGAGAGTAGCAATAATTGAAGGTTTCTGAAGGTTGATTAACTTACTCGGGTCGTCCTTTCAGGTCGGAGAGGAATTAATATTCAGCTGATGAATGCAAAAGTAAACAGAGTCGAGTTGTTTTGTCGTTAAAGGATTCTTCATGTTTTACGTGCTGTAAAAACGCTGCCTCAATGTGGCAAGAAATGTTTTGTGCCACGCATAAAACTGGTTTATATGAAAAGCTCGTGGGGGAGAATTTACTGCGCGATGCGAGAGTTTCGTTAGGCATGCTTTAGTAATGGCGGTATCAGTACTTTTTTGTTTACGTTTATTAATAATTGAAAGTCGTCTCGCGTTTCAACCGATACGTTGAATTATTTCGTGCGCGGAAAAAAGTCTGTTACACTTGTCATTTGTAAAAACGTGTGTACGATTTTTTTCCGTTTCTAAATATGGACAGACAGACAGTGAAGAGACGGATTATTACGACATACATTTGGCATGAATTAAAAATAAATTATGAATAACTATACGTAATTTATCAATTTTTAAACCATATTTAATTCAATATAATTATATATTGAATTAAATATGTTTATTTTAAATATTCTCCGAAAAGCTCATGGTTTATTGAAAGAAACACCGTAAACCCGACGGCAAAAACGAAAAACGATTACTAGTTAATCATCTTGAAAATAACGATGCTTTTATTCGTCGACACCGATTTCTCCTAATGAAAATTCAATATGTCTATCGCGCAAAACACACGCTCGGAAATAAAATATTTTCCACACTGTTTTGAGAAAAAAATGCACATGTTGATTTATATACTCCGAAATGTTAAATTGCATTACCGGCAACTTATATTATTGCTTTTACCGAGTGATTTAGTAAAATTTTCGTTATTTTATTTGTCCGACGCTGTATGTCCGTCGAAAATAAAATAAAGTACGGCACGTGAGTGTTTTTGTGGGAGTGATGGAAAATTGTTCAAAAAACAGTCGTTCGAATGCAATTGTTCGAATTCACTTGATTCGACAAATGCCTCTCGCTCTGAGAATCGCGAATTTCAGCTGCTACAGTTTCATTGTAACATTATATGAAACAAAAATTTTCAAGTGGAATTTGTTATGTACGGAACAAGAAGCCTTCAGCCTTCGGCTAACAAAACTAAGAAGGCTCGCACGCTCGGCCGCAAGCGAAACCACGTGCTCGTTTATTATCCTGACACCATCGCATGAATTATACCATTTTATTTATTTGTTAATAAATCAATTTATATATATTATAATGGACCGTGTTTCCTCATATACCATCCATAACTAAAACGTCATGTTTAACCCAAATTACATGCGAATATTACATCCATTTTTGTCTGTGGCAATTGTGCAATACGATCTACTGAATGCAAACAAATTTCATCACGACTGACATGCAAATTATTTGCCGTTCCCTTTACTAACCAGTTGAATTTGACAGTTTACTTTCGCGCAATGTTTTAGCATTTGTTTCACTTCTCCAAAACTTTTTTACTAAAAAAACATATATGGCTGTTGTACGAACTGTTTTGTTTATTTGAATTGTTTGAAAATAGCAAATTTTCATGTTAACATGTATAGAAGTACTGAAACCATATACGAGAATATTAAAGTTCTATTATGGTTCAACTTCTAGATGTTTTATATTTCAGTTTTGCAATGTGAGCCTTGTAATGTAAAATTTGATGTTGTCTCATCCACCAAGTTAAATATTTTTAAACCTCTTCTCCGAATGATCGTTTTCGCAATTTAAACGTTTAGAAATGAAAATTGTCGAAAAAACGCACGCGCCTTCGACTAATTAACTCGGCGTCGACAACATGCTGCGGCACAAAGTGTCCCGACATATGCGCCCAAGTTTTGCGCAGACATATGTGCGTAACCGTGGCGATTGAGGCGAACGGATGGCGCGGGCGAAGTGCAATAAATAACGTTACATTTCGCTGCATCGAAAATTGGCAACGCCCGAGCAACGACGGCAACAAAGGCCGACGCCACGCACCCTCGCGCTATCTTCGCTAATCCAATTTATAAGTGACGCATCTGTCCGCGTGACGCGACTTACGGCAGGAAAGATGCGGTTGCGGCAGATAAATAAATCCACCGGCTCTCCTGACTAATATTCATAAGCGAAAGATAAAGTGCGCCGCTGCCGAGATGAACGATTTGACGCGCGTTGTTTCGTGTCATATTTTATGGCTTGAATAATGCTAATTACGGGGGCGAGATCGAAAGAGTTATCGCGGCTCGGATCGGAACAATGGCAGAGCAATTGTCGGGAGCCGGCAATTATTAATTACATTGCAATGTCCGGTTGAAGATTAAAAAACATGTGTGTGTGATGGGATGACATAACTGGGTATGACATGATTGTATACGATATTGCTAGGTACATTAGGACTATTTTATTAGCTTCGGCGTGTTCGACTGTAACTTGAGTTCAAAGATATGCAATTGGAGACTGAAGTCAGGCAAGGTTAATGGCTTTTGGAATTATTAATAAATGTAATAATGTAATATTTAGGAAAATAGCTGATTATAGTGAGATTCTGTGGCGATGAGATAATTCTGAAAATAGTAAAGATAGATTTTAATAAAGCCTAAAATAATAATTACCAAACTACTGTACATTATAGCTGAATTTTAATACAAACGAAGACTCAGTTTTTTTAACTTGGGAATTGATTCGTCTGGCAGCGCAAAATCGTAACATTCAAATTTTGGAAAAATTAATGAAGTAATAACGATTTGCTTTACCTAAAATTAAATTTTTTGTCTATGCTAAATAACAAAAAATTACACTAACCCCGCTTCTCAGTATTTTTAATTCAAATTTCAAATGACAATTTCTCTCCGTCTACGTAATCATTTTTACATTACAAATATCCCATCTCTCCAGTCGACACTCTAAACGCGAACCTTATCACTTGAAACCGTTCATTTTAATCTCTTTCACACCACAAAAAACCGCATTGTCAAATCAAAATCCCACTGTTCTTCAAGATCGCTGAACCGCACTGCCCTTTTTGTCGCTAAACCACCCGTAATTATTATACCCCGTTATTGTTTCCCCGCGTAAAAATAGGCCGGGTTAATCGCCGCAATGCCGTCGCAAATATTTCCCGCAATCTATTCGACCGACAAACGGTAATGTTGCGGACCAACGTATCAATTTTCGCCGACGAAATTATTCTTCGATCCACTTATTGTTTGCCTTGCGCGTTTGCGCCAGGCTCCCGTAAATTCCCGTTTGATCAGCGTGCATCGAAAACTTATCGAATTGAATTTCGCTCTTTGATTATCGCGAGTTGTCGAGCCGATCGGCGAACGGTTGAAAAAGCTTGCGAAACCCGAAACGCCAAGGCGTTCGGTCACAATTTAAAATTGTGTATAATTATTTTTTGACATTCGAGCAGTTAGAAAAATATTTTATTAAAATTTTCCAGATTGATTAAATTTTACAATACCATACATTTTTTCCACAACACGTACAAGTTTTGACATATGCTGTCTATCTTTAAAACAAATAATACAGCGTTGAAAAACTTTTCTAATTTGATATAGTACATTTTTATAGATCATAAAGTAAAAACAAACATTTTATTCTGTGGAGACACGATGCGTTGCACTTACGATATGGTACTGAAAAGATGATTCAGTATCTAGAAAAAATGTGGCAGAACATATTTTTCAATGTAAAACATTCATAAGCATTTATTGACCGGCGTAAACACTGTCTCCGACAGTTTTTGCTCGTTTTTCAATCCCATAAATAAATAGCGCAAAAGGTCGGTACGCGACCCTATTGCAACAGCGAAACGCAAGTCAAACGTCGGTGAAGCAATGTATTTTTTCCCCAAACGTATTTCATGGATGCGCGGATTCATTAGATTGTCAAATGCATTGATTAGGTCGAAATAAAAAAACGCACTCAGTCAATATTGGGTGCATTTTGTTCCCGTTTGGACAGCGGGTATTCGAAATATCCGGATCCGTCATTAGCCGCGGAAATATTGGCTTAGTGTGCGCGTAATAAGTATTTAACGGCACCGCTGCGTTGCCGGAATTTTATTTTGCCGGCGAAATTGAATTGTTATTGTTCTTTATGGACAACGGCGGTTGTTCAATTAGGAAAATCTGTTTTACGAATTAAAGCGGCAAGTATTTACTCGATGGGATTAAACTTCGTTCGTCGCGAGTTACTCTTGATTGAGGCGAACGAATCGGCTTAGTTAATTAAGATATTGTTTGCGCCGAATAACGTTATCAAACGTTTACTTGCAGAAACAACGAACCGGCGCATTTTATCGCGGACCTTTGGCGTTTTAATTAAAATCATGCGCGGCAGTTATAAGCCGATGATGTTGAATGCTATTGTTTCAATTATAGATTAATCTGCAATAATTGATCGGGAATGTAAAATGAATGCCGCGAATATTAATAATAGTAACAAATAATTGTGTTAATTGCAATGCAGCTTTGCGAATACATTAATTTACCGATAGGCACAACGGAAAGTATTATTAGTCGTCGGCGAAACACGAATTATTGCGCCGATATTAACAAATACGGGTTCCGGCTGAAAAAATCGTTTAATGAATTCGTGCTAATGAAATCCCGTTGGACTCTTATGAAAACACGACTTTATTGCGGCCATTTTTGCAAATTCACCGTGCAAACATTCGCCTATTCGTAACCGAAAAAAATGTTGGGCTTAACTAACATTGACGAGATTCATGAGAGAAACTTATTCCATTGAGCCATCGTGCGTACGAAAAGAATCGTCTTTCAGTCAGGCTTACAAATCATCGAATCAACAACACGTGTTTGATAACGATCGCCATTTAGCAAACTGCAACATAGGAATATCAAAACAAGCCTGACAACAAATCTATCGTACAAGTCATCGCATAACCTTGATATATTAACATACAATAAAAATATTACATAACTGAACATTCCGCTCAATCAATTTCAACGTTGAATTGAAAAAAGGCGTGTCAAAAGCGAGACTCGAACTCTAGAAAAGGGATCACATTCGATTATATGAATACAATTAGACGTCAGTGTGCAATATTTTTTAAACTTATTTATTTGCCAATCCCATGTGAACTATTCGATCCGATAGTAAATTTAGTACTCAATTATTTTAAACAGGATTTTAAACAAATTTGTATTCAATGTGGTATAATTACAAATCGGTTGATAATTGCTATCGTTGAATTGTTAACTGTAATCAAGTAGACATAGTTAGTTTTTCAGAATAGTAAAAAAATTAAGGAAACAAATAACAAGTAACGGTAATGCAATAAATACGAACTAGGTGGTAATAATTACCAACTAAATGAAAATAATTGCCAATTGAATGATAATAAATAACAGCTCAATGAAAATGTTTATCATTTCAATGGTTATAGTTTCTATTTCTGTATAGTAATAATAACAGTTATGTGGTGATAAATCGCAAGCAATTATTGTTATTATTCTATACTTCTAGTATCGTTAATTACACATCTGGTAAGTTTATAAAAAACTATGGTCACCCTAACCATTCTATGGAACTACCATTTAGGAAAAGTGTTTACTACCGATGGCACTTGTTTCAGAATATTTTTATGACTCTCGTCATTGGAATAATAATTGCACAACTTTTGCTGGAAGTAGTATTTCACTCAATTTCTATTGCGAATCAAACACGCAATGCAAATTTTCGCTTGCAAAAAAGATGTATCCGGCGTTATTGTAACGTCGGAACGTAACGAGGAGGAAGAAAGAAAATGCTCGGCCGGGTATCTTATTGAAATTTCGCCGCTGGCCCGAATAATGTTTTTTGCGCAAACTAAGGATGAGAAAATGAAATAACAATCAGAGCTGCCCGGTACAATTGATCATTAGCGGGCTTCCCGTAAGTTCGCGAGTACAAGAGTATTGGAAGTCGGGTTGTTCGGTGTAATAATGTTGAAGGATGAGTTTGTGGTTTATGTTGAATCAGGAAACTTTTTTTGTAAATGATGCTGGCAATAAAGAGCGGCAAGACTGAGAATATTTATGGGCGCATTTAGTGTTTTGATATTTATTTTTGATTTGAGGGAACGGGGGACGAAACCCGATTACACCTTCCTTTCAAAGTGTTCCGAAATTAGTGTTAAAGTCTCAAGTGATTGTTTAATTAATAGTCAAACAATGTAGCGCGAAATGAAGTACAAATACCCTTTACAAGCGCGGAATCTGCCCTTTGAATTAACTGGTAACCTAATCCCGTTATTAATTAAAATATAAACTTCCAGCAAAAAGTTGGCGCATGCTCAACTTTAATGCGACTTTATTAAATCTTTTATTTAACTTACAGCTACAATCAAGCAGATTATGCAATTACTGCCTCAGGAATAATCAATTCCCGACAAACACACGTTGTGTAAAAATAACCTATTCTCAGTTTTCACTGGAAATTTAAGACGGATTTACATAAAATCAATTTTCAAATTATTGACCATTTTTCACTGTTTAAAAATAATTGGAATAATCAACAAGTTTTCCTAAAGTAAATTCATCTTAATGTTGATCATAATATGTTTTTACTTTACTTAAAATCAAAATAGTTACTATTTGGAGCAATGTCATTTGTTACTGCCCAGGCAAAAAATGATATATGTACTATATTCTGTTGCCATTTATGCTACACATGTATTTTTTTATTTTTGAGATTACTATTTGATCTTTATCGTATTAGATCTAAAAAATTCCATTTCATTAAAATTTCATTAACAAAAATAATTTTTTCTCTAATTCACCGAAATTTCTTTTTTCTACTAACAAGCGATCGCTGTCGAACTGGTTCATCAATTTCCCGCCGATTTTTACTTTACCTAGAATGTCACGTCACCGAAATTCCGCGATCCGCTAGCTGCCTTTCTAAATCAAAGTTCCGCTTTGATTTAGAAAGTTGCTCAAGGTGTTTCAGCACATTTCTTCGCGCAACTGGATCATCGCGTTGCCGGAAAGTTGGAAATTTCGGGCGCGTCATTGTTATCGTCGTGATCGTTTCTGACACTTTCGACTGTCCGCGTTGACAAAGCCGTTTCCGCAACAATCAAGACGTATTGCTGTTGCGCGCGATACATTTTGCTCGTTGAATTCGCGGCGACTCTATCGCATTCCTTGATACAGTCGTCCCATGCATGACGCCGGTCCAGAAAAGCGCACTAGACACCATTAAGATAATAAACTGACGAGGCATCAGCTACCGGCAGCGCAGTCGCGGTATCGCGTGCGCGCATGTTCCTACATGATTATTAGCCGAACCAGTGCCCACACAAGCGACTGGTTTCGCGAAAATATCATATTCACGTTTGATTAATTAAATCGATATGATAAATTACGTTATCGAACGGCGAATCTCATGTTTGCTTGAGGATCCGCGGTGATCGAATGCTTATGTCACGGTGACTACATGTGCGTTATTTCAGGTGATAAGTGCGGAAGAGTGGCAACTTGAAAAGGTGCAGAAATATTCATTTCATTAAAAAATTGCATTTTTCCAATTTGATGTGGCTCAAAATTAACTAAACATGCGGAATTGACCATAGTAAAAAAATTGTAAATTCGCAAAAACTGCTTTGGAAAATGTATCTAATAAGAAATGTTTTTGAAAAATAGCAGAAAATATTTTTTATTCCAACAAAATCACTATATAAGCCACATGCACAAGATTTGCATTTCACATTCGATGTCAACAATCTTTAATTTATTTTTGCAGTTCAAAAATAGCCTCTCTGTTTTTCCTACGTTTTCTTTTACGTAAAGAAAGCCATTCAATATACAGACAACAGCAAAGCTCCATTGATTATAAAAATAATTTTATACTGCAGAGAAACCCCTCAAACCGATACCAGACGATATTCCGGTTTTTTAGCGCAAATCACCTAAATACCGGTGTAACGAAAGCGCAAAATGAGGTGTAACGAGAGCGCAAAGTGATAAAGACGATTGATAAATAGAAATGTTTGTAAAAATTATAAAAGTTAAATTGATACTGGTAACACTTATTACAGAATTTTTAAATATTGCAATAATGTTAGATCGCCGTATTTATACTTTTTGTATGTGTCCTGCAAAAACTTTTCTTTGGCGCACATAGCAGTTCGTGTTCGTAGCGCCGCTCCTCTTATCTTCAAATAAATTTCAGTTTGCAACTTCAAAAGAATGTCAATATACAAGTGGACTGACAAGTTAGGGGAATAAAACAGATCTTTGAAGAATGGATGAAATACTTCAGTTGCATTTGTTGTGCGAGGATCTGATGACGGAACTTCAGCCCACAAATGTGGAGGAAGCAATTCTGCAACTTTCAATATATGTGTTCAACACATAATCGCTAAAGATTGTAGTACTTTCTTTCTCAGAGACTATCGACATCAGCTCTAAAAATATATCTCGACTCACCCACCGCAAACTCCCACCCCATTTCTTTCTCAGTCCTTAAAAACTCACCTGAAACATAAAAGAACCAACAACATTAGACAATAGCTCCAAACACTTCAATCGACATTCTTATTCTAATCCCAACATAACCTCAACAAAAATGCCCACCATCCCATCCCCCACCCCTTTCCTCTCCTCATTCCTCCAGTAAAATTTACCGCCTCGCAGTTTACCTCCCACCAAATGTACCGTCGAAGCACCGCAATATACATTTTTGACGATAACCCAAAACGAGCTGCTCTAAAAACAAAACTCCTTTTATTGAGTGACGTAAAATGATTTCGCCCGTCTTACAAGCGGTTCTTTCGACCCATATTTTCATCGACATGCCGCCACCGGTTGAAATGCCGATCGAAGATTCAATTTCATTAACCGCCGAACAGCGGTAAATCTCCTCGAGCTGGGTTCGCGTGACGATTGTTTTCGTTTAACGAACGTTAAACGAAATTGGCGCGGCGTTGAGGAAACAATCGCGAAAGGGCAACAGCGTACGTCAGGGCAGTGTGTCGGGCTTTATTAAAACGGAAAGCCGGCGGTCACGTCATCGCATCCGATTATCAGCTGGAGTCTTTGGCCAAAGCAAAGTAGGCTCTGGCGCCTTTTCCGAGGGCGTAATTGGACCTCCTCCACGCCCCTTCGGCCAACGCAATTCGCGCAGACGCTGCTACGCAAACTTCCTCGACCACATTTCAGAGCGACCGATGTGTGTTCCAACCTGTCTCTCGCGGTGGCCTCGTTTTAAATCCAAACATTTGCCAGCTTTACTAGACCAATAGACTGGGCTTTTGACAGCTCCAAACGCCTTTGCTCAGATAAATGACCAAATTTGATCAAATACTTGCAGATATTCTCTAATGTTTCGAGCACGGGACTGTTCGAATGTTACTTCGACCAACTTTTCAGGGTAATGGTGGTATGGATTCCTGGTTAATTTGAATGAGGACGAAGGGAAAGATTTTTTAAGGAAAAATTTTTCTAGGTGTAGATAGATTTTTAGGGTGCTAATCAGGGTGTAATGGGGTGTAGTATAGATAAAAAGGACCAGACATTGACTTGGGAATGTTA
>JABFPB010004098.1:0-15563 GCA_022817645.1 Ceratoteleas bidentatus | reverse complement strand
CGAAAGCTCGTATTCCGATGCCAACTTTGAGAGGGTAACCTATATCCGGCTGTTGCGAAGTGCGCGTGCGCGCGGGTCGGAAATTTCCATGTCGACCCCGAAATTGGGTCGACATGACATTTACGACCCGCGCGCATGCGCACTCGCAACTAGTCGGAAATAGGTTACCTGTCGTTCTCAATGTTGGTATCGGAATACGAGCAAGAATTTACTGTTAAACATGAGAAAACATGATTTATAAAGTCTCATAACTATAAGTATTATATCAGGTAAAATGAAATTAAATTACTTCTGGGATCTCAAAAGGTTTAACTTCTTTTCTTTAACGTCTTTCATGGTTTCTCAAAATGCGACTCTGAGATGTCTTGAAATATGAACAGATTTTAAAGCTCTCACTCTGAGATCTCTTAAGGTTTTACAACATTTCTCAAAAATATTTTCTAAGATTTCATCTTTTCATGAGATCATATTACGATCATAATCTTCAAAGAAAGAATGTCAAATTCAATGTTGACTGAACGAATTTTTATGCGAAACACTAAGCAGACGCATAACTACCGAAACGTGACGAATTGAAACATTTTGCTCAAGGAATGCTGAAATATTGAATAAACAAGCGCATCGCTAAACGAAACGCTAAATAATGCCGGCAACGAGACGCATAATGATCGAGCTCACCAATCCGAAACTGCCTTCCCCTAATTTATCTAAGATCCTTAATCTGTGCCTGGAAACATGTTGAATATTGTATGAATCAGCGTTGTTCGAGAGCTGCACACAATCTTGGATCTGCATGGATGTAAAAAGACTCGCGTTGCAGTGCTGCTCTCGCCTTTTGATCTGAAATTCAGATGGCACATTATTTATTATTTTTCCAAGCGATGCGTTTATATTTCATTTTGCGCTTGCGATCACACTCGACTCACCGTCAAAATATCCGTCGCCGCGTAATACCCCTCGTGGATCTTTCGATTTGATTTCGAAGTTTGATTCTGCTCTAGCCTTTTTATCGAGTAATGTGACGAGTGATGCTGGTCCTCTTGGTAGTTGTGCTCGTTTGTGAATTCTGCGTCAGAAATTATTTTACAATCAGTCGAACATCTTAATTATTTAGCTCGTTAATAATAAACATTTTGTATTATTTTTCTAACTTTATTGAAGTTATTTATTCTCTGGGTTACTGTTCCGCCTATGACTGTGTAAAGGAAGAATCCCCGTTAATATTGTAAATAAATAAATAAATAAATAAACATTTATTAAAACTTTGCCTTAAACAAATGACCTAATTAAGAATGTGTTGTAATTAATTTTTAAAGGTTTTTCAAAAACGTTTTTTAATCATTTGTTAAATGTGAAGTTAATGTTTATGTTTATGTTACAAAATTTGACTTTCGTTACATTTTGTGAAATGTTTTGGTTTTTTAATTGCAAAAAGGAATTAAAACAATTTGATTGAACAAATTAGAATTAAGAAACGTTTTTTGTTAGAAAGTTTGTTTTTCATTGTCTATAGTTTATAAAAATGTATGGTTTTTTAATTTGAAATTCAAATTTAAAAACAATTTTAATAAAGAAAAGTCTGATTTAAAAATTGATTCGTTCCAACCTATCTCTGTCATTATGTGTTCTAGAATTTAATTTTTCAAACTATATATACATTTACATTGTAATGAAAAAAATATTTCTCCCAAAGTAAATTTTGAATGACCGTTGCCCATTGAGTATTTAATATTTGTTACGACAGAATTAATGGAAGCTGGTTTTACGTTATCACTGTATTTTAACGCACGTTTTTAGCAATATTTTCAGCAAGTAAAGTATATATGCTTGTTAAATGGCTATCGACCGGCACTGATACGTTTCATTTGTCATATATCCGAGGATGTTTAAATAAAAGTGCATTTTTTTATTTAAACATGAAAGAGTTTTCGCGTTAAACGACAACGAGGAACCCATTTTTACGGTGCTCGCGTTTCACGGAAAATAATCCAGACGAAGTGTTGTTCCATATATTTTTCGATGTTTTAAAATTGAAAAATATTAAGGCGATTCATCAATTTCGATGAACTTCGAAAATGCATTAAAGGTGTATGTCGACTCGGAACTTCCATCTTACTTTTTTTAACTTTTCAAACAAGCTTTTCCACATTTTTGCAAAAATCGAACTCTTTTAAAATAAGATTAATAAATCTTAAGATTGTTGTTCTTTTTAAATTACGTTGACATTGTTATTAGATCCCAAGTTGTATATATATGAAATAAGAGAAAACGCTGTTATTAAACAGAGATTCAGTTTTGTGCAAAATGTCCAAACGGATTTGGTCATGGCGAATTTTGTTGCCTATTTTGTTGAAATGATTTTGTTGAAATATTGAAAAGACAAAATTATCTTTTATTGTCAGTCTGCCGAAAAACTCATTTCGACATGAAGTAATGAAATCCAATTTGCATTAATAACGTAATTTGCCAGCAGTCATGACCTAACGTATAATAAACAAAAATTATAATTAGCCTAACGATAATAATTTAAATACAGTTTTACGCCCACGAAGCCACCAATTACCCGGAAAATGTTTATTTAGTTGCTTTATTAATACACTCATCTATTCAGTGAGCAATACATTTTGCCCATCATTATATACTATTAACTAACTCAGCTCGGTGGTTATCAAAAGTGTCAGGTTCACCTTATCACCCATCATATGCGCCTGATCAGGCTCATAATCGTAAGCGCCATAGTCTTATGGACAATTTAATTGATTATTTATGTAATTGCTATTTATTATTTGCTTATTTGCTTTTTAACCAGGTTTTGCCGTGAGTTTAAGGTACCCGCGCGGAAAAAGTAGGCTGGCATATGTACCCAAGTAAAAATTATTCCCAGTTTCTAGAAAGGCTGACCCAGTTTAACTATTTACTAGCTAGTAATTACATAATAGTGTAACGCAGTAACTGAAGAGGCACTACCAGTTAAAGTATAACTATTGAGGGCCTAACGAAAAACTAGTTAGATCGAGCTTGACATGTTCCAACTATCTAGTTCCTAGATACAACTACCCAGTGTCTTGAGGGAACTACCCAGTATCTAGATGGAAACTGGATAGTTAAACTAGACAAGTGTAACTAGTCAGTGCCTCGACAAATTTAGAAAAAACTGGACAAAACTGGTCAAATTTTTACTTGGGGTATACGCCATACCCGTATCTATTTGTTAGAGTGTATGCATGATAGAATTTTATTTTGGATATGTTAAAAATGTGTACCAAATTTTCAACTATTATTTTTTTATACATGTTCAATATCTGGAGTATTTCAAAATGTAGTATTCACTGTTAGAAAAGAAAACAAAATATATTAAAAATACGTACTATCTTGGATTTGAAATCAAAATATAACATTTTTTGAAAAAATCGAACTAACTCACCAGCATACTCATTTTTCCTCGTCCCATAATGCTCGCCATGCGCCGTCGCCTCGTACATCAAATTGTCGTCCGAAAAAAGTTTGTACGTCCTCTCGTAAGCGCTGCACTGTTCGTACTCGCTTGTCGTCGTATTGTCGCTGCTTCGAATCGTTTGATCGTCCCCCGAAAATCCCTTGCTTTTGATCGACAGTCGCGACTGCGACAAACTGTTCACCACAATAGGTGGCGCTATTTTTATGTCTTTCATGTTGATCGTGATCTCTGGGGCTGATGAGCCACACAGCAGCGCCGTGTGCTTTTGCAACAAAGCCACCTTGTTGCGACCCCGCTGCTTCATCAGGAAAATCGTGCAAGTTAGGAACAGCGCCACCACGGTGAGGGCGCCGCTAACTAACCCGATGTAAGTTTGGGAGTTGCTAATGGGGAAAGCGTCGGGCGTCAGATTGCTATTTAGCTCGAAAAGGGTCTCGTTGAAATCGCCTTTGGTTTTGTCCGGCTCGCCACTGGACTCGGTTTCATTTTCGTTTGAGGAAAATGGTTCGTCCGGTTTCGATGATGATATGTTTTTGGTTCCTGAAACTGGAGGTACTGAAGTCAGAAAGTATAAAGTTGGTAGAAACATTGTAAAATTATTTTTAACAATTAAAATGAGAGGCAGTCAGACTTTTTCAATCGATTAGTGGAAAAAAGTGCATTGCCATAGCTAGGATTTGAACCTAAGACCTTCGACGTAATATTTTCAAGTCCTATCAGAAGTTCTACCTTAAACATTTTTTAAATAGTATCATTTGGACAGGGTTTTGTTAACTTCTCTTGAAGGTAATAATAATAATAATAATTTTAAATGTTTTGTAGTTAAATTAAATATTTTTACTTAATTTTTTTCAAATGTTATTAATTTTGCGGAAATTTAATCTTCCTTTGAAATATAACTAAGTTAAATGCAAGTTTTTCCAACTGAGAAAAGTTAAATCGAAAACATATCATATCTGATTAAAATTGTCGTAAAGTGTTTAAGTGGCGAAATGCCGGGACTCTTTCGACACTGCATTGTGCAATTTATATTTACAAAGCGACCTCCGTAAACGCAATACACTGTTCCTTACTGGGTACGAAAGTGATTTCGCTTATCAGAAGCCATCTCCGCTTCGGCTTCAAATCTAACTTGACGAATTTCCCGGATCGCAGTTGCAGCGGTATCGTCACCGTGATGCTACTTTTATTCATTTCTTCGGCAATTTCCATCTGTTCCGGATTAGATTGGTACTGCTTTCCATCCAAGGAGAACCACAGCCTCGCCTCGGAGAATACCTAAATGGAAGGAATTAAGTCACCCAATTCAGCTCTTTGCAATTTTATCATCTGTAGATAGATAAATGTTTCGAAAACCAAAAAAGCCAAGAAATATAAAAAATGATAGAAGTATAAAAAATAAAGAAAAGTTCAATCAAACTGACAAGATACAAGTAATTTTAAAACCTATAAAAATTTACAAATTAAACAAATCTTAAATAATATATTCGAAGTAAATTTTTAAACGAAAAAAATAGAATTAAAGAATCTAAAAACATCCCAAGTAAAAATTTGGCCAGTTTTGTCCAGTTTTCTCTAGTTTTGTCAAGGCACTGACTAGTTAAACTTGTTTAGTTTAACTGTCCAGTTTCCATCTAGGTACTAGATAGTTCTCTAAGGCACTGGACAGTTCTATCTAGGAACTAAATAGTTGGGACATGACAAACACGAACTAACTAGTTCCTGGTTAAGTTCTCAATAGTTATATTTGAACTGGCTAGTGCCTTTTCAGTTACTGCGTTACACTACTATGTAGTTACTAGCTAGTAAACAGTTAAACTGGACTCAGCCTTTCTAGAAACTAGGAATAGTTTTTACTTGGGATGTTATAAATAAAATAGTAAGAAGTACACATAATTTAAAAATAATCTAAAGTTATTTGCAAATGCAAAAAGTTATAAAATGGACGAAACTCAAACATTTTGCTACTTAACAAGACCAAAAAATATTTAAAAACATTTCAAAATAGTTTAAATTAAATTGAAAACTATAATATATCACACATGTTAATTATTTTTTATTTTAATTGTTAAATAAAGTAATTACATATAATTGCCGAAACTAAAAAATTTTCAATTTAAATGGATCAAAAATAAAAAAAATGTTTTAATATTGAGTCGAGGTTGATTTTTTATTATACTTGTTCCCGGAAAACAGATTGTTCGCAGCCACGTGAATTTAATTATTTTATTTCCACCTTGGGAACGCGGGAATAATTAGGTTTAATGTTTCTGGAATGCGAAAACGTCGTGTTGGAGAAAGTCTTATTCGACGTGGAGCGAAGATCGATGGACGGCCGACTTTTTCTGCGATTTCTTCGTGTCTCAATTTTTTAAAATAGCCCCACACGTTTCGAATTTTAGTTCAAGTGCAATCCGAGTGAACGTTTCGAACTAAACATTTTAATATTTGAAAAAACTCGACGCCGTTGATATAGTTTAATTATTATTGAACGAATTATCGCGGGGAATAATTTATTTTTTCTTAATTCCATTCTAATCTTTTTTGTCGTTGAATTTTAATCCGTTTTACTGTCGGATGTAATTGTCATAACGAAGATAAATAGTTTAAATGTTTAACTGACTCGGATAAACTTTCAGCTATCAGAGTCAATTAGACTTTCTATTTTAGTTATCACATTCCTGCGCGATTGCTTAATGTTATTTACTTGGTGTAATGTTAATATCAATTAAATTGTTTTGCGTTATTTACGGACGTAATCCTGAAAGTCAGAGATTTTGCTCGGTTAATATTATAGGATTGTTCGCAGTAAATGGTAAATTTTCAACGTGACCTTATTATGTTCTCAATTTATTCTTGACATATCATAAGTATTTCATGGCAAATATATTACCAATTTATTATTTATATATTTTTAAAATACGTGGAATGTGGTGGTGATAATTTCGATACCCCCGAGCAGCTTTAACGTATCTGCCGAGAGCTGTTTAAAACTAATGTAACTGCATTTTGACACATAACCAAAAACCCAAGTTCATTATGCCTATAAGCTGAGCAATAGGAAGTGCGTAATTTTTTAAGAATCTTTTTTAAATACTTTGTCAGGGTGTCTAGCGAAATCTCTAAACGAAATTCCCGGTTAATTCCCGGCTTTTCCCGGTTTTTTCGGAAAATTTGTCGGGTATTTAGTATAAGAAATGATAAGAGAAGATTTTTCTACTATCCTCATCAGAACGGGATGTTTCAGAAACGTTCCTGCAACGTTTCACGAAACGTTGCAGGAAGGTTCCAGAAACCTTCTGAACGATACAAAAAACGTTTCAGAAGGCTGGGCGCCGGCAGGGGCCCAGCCTGGTTTCCATGCCGGGGCCCGGCCGGGTTTCCATTCCGGGGTCCGGCCGGGTTTCCATTCCGGGGTCCCGGCCGGGTTTCCATTCCGGGGCCTGGCAGGGTTTCCGCGCTCGCGCCCGATTCGGGCACTGTCGGGGAAGCCCTTTTAGGGCCAGCGTCGGTTTCCTTATGCGCAATATTTTCTCATAAGCGCTCAGTTTGTTCAGCCCGTAGTATATAAGACCCCGGCAGGCAGTATACCTGTAGGCATTAAACATAGGACACCGCATGGTCACAGTGGCACGAGAGGGGACTTCAAGTGGATGCCAATCCGGGCTGCTGGACTGGACCCCGGCTGGGAAACCCAGCCGGGGCCCGGAGTGGCAACCCGACCCGGCCCCGGAATGGAAAACCGACCGGGTCCCAGAAGGGAAGCCCCGATCGCGCCCCGGAATATAAATCCGAGAAAATTGTTGGGCAGTCTCGGGCCCCGACGCGGAATCCGGATAAGGGCCATATCGATTATGTAACGCATGTTCCTGAAGGGGCCGGAATTCTGGACATTACCGGGAAACGCGTCTGGGGCCAGGAATGGAAACCCAATCAGGCCCCGGCCAGGTAGCCACGCCAGAGCGTAGTTTGTAATCGGACTCTAATGTGGAAAGCCCGTCGGGCCCCGGAATGGAGTACCCCGAAACATGCATTACATGATCGATCTTGCCCTGATCCGGCATCCGCGATGGGGCCCGAAATTACCTGGCCGGGGCCACGCTGCAGCCCGGAATAAATTTCTTCTAGGGTTGTGACGATTCTATCGTCAGCCACCGGTTGGCAAAGAATAATCGACGTTGTGCCGACGCTTGGCCAATTTTTTTCTGCATGGGGTTTCTGTTTCCCTCGTTGTGTTTAGATTGTCGCGTCCTTTGCACTGGCTCTCACAACAGTACGAACGTACGCTGCGCCAGCTTTTTTCGTCCAGTTTGTACAGATTCAAACTTCTCGCTTCACTACCATTCGGAAAAATGGAAGTACTGCTTCAGCACTTCACTGTGTTGCTGCAGTACTTTGCTATGCTGGGAGAGGCAGCGAGAAGGACGCGTACGATGTAAACTCTGCGAGGTAAACAGAGTTTACATCGTGAGGACAGCGTGAGGTAAACAAAGAGTTTATCTCACGCTGTCAGCACAGCAAAGTACTGTAACAGCACTTCCTTCTTTTCGTGCAACCTTGCTACCGAAATAAAAATGTCTCCAACTGACCAACCTTCCGTATAACCCAACCTAAATACCAATGGCTATGAACACTTGTCAACTTAGCTTTATTATTGCCAATTTTATTTGCGTTACCAAGAAGGTTTACACCATTGTAATATAATGATGCAAACGTTCGGAAAGTATTCCGAAGTACTCTTAGTGGTAGATTGAATAGTAAATTGAATGGCGCCGGGATGAAATGATTTCAAAAGCACTATGAATTAGACAATGATAGATGTAAGGGCCTACGGCTAATATCAGAAGATTCGTGAGATGCATATGTGCGAAATCCGAGGTGTAGATAGCGCAGGCATGCCAGTGAGGCAGATGGAATGACACGATACTGCGGAAAGGAGACGGGCGAGTGAAGAAACCTTCGAGGGGTATACATGCAAGGTTTCGAAATTCAGATAAATATAATGGACAGGAGAAGGGTGGGCGGAACTAAAGGGGAGGGGGAAAGGTGGAAACAGGATGGAAGGCACGGAATTGCAACGAAAAGGAGACACGTCGCGGTAAAATAAACGTAGAGAAGAGTTGGAGGAAAAATCCGCGGGTGAGCGTTTAGTTATTCTGGAAATACGAAACTTAAGGGCGTTGTAATCCACGGTCGTCAGAAGTTGTATTGATTGTTACAGTTACCGGGTTCCATTCTTGGTGAGATAACATTTTTTAGAGTGTAAGAAAATACAAAAGTTCATTGGACAACCCTAATTTAAGGGAATTTTTCAATTGGGTGGAAAAGATAGTGATGTGTTTAATAGTGGTATTCGGAGATGACGACGATGGAAGAGATAGTTCAAGGGTTCGCAGCTGATCATGTTAAGAACCGACAATGTTTGAACGATGTTGGTTCAGTGTTGCCTACCTGCGTCGGTACCCAATTTTGGATCGACAGTCTGCCCGTATTGACAATTGACGTTGGGCCATTTTTGTTTTGTTTTTGCTTTGGTCACTTCTCACTACATTGAGACAAAAACAGAAAAATGAACTGAGATGTTTAACTGTTGTGGCGATACCGTATGTGCAGTTTACGTTCAACCAAAGTGACAGAACAGGACAGGACTGGACTGGACAGGGCTGGACAGGACTGGACAGGGCAGGACTGGACAGGACAGGACTGAACAGGACAGGACAGGACTGGACAGGACAGGACAGGACAGGGCAGGACAGAACAGGACAGGACTGGACAGGACAGGACAGGACTGGACAGGACAGGACAGACAGGACAGTGGCAGAACTGGTTAAAGAGAATTGACGGTGGGATCGATCTGAAGTTTGCATTGACAAAGCCAACTACAGAACAATTCAGGCAAAGCTGCGTAATCATTCACGCAGAAAAATATCCTGGGAAAGATATCAAATACCCAAGTAGAAAAATACAAATGGCCCAATACTGGCACGGTAATGGTACCAGAGTTACCCGTACTGGTAACCCATATTGGGACATTTGTCATCGACGCGGAAAAAAATTTGACATGACTGACGCTCAAATCAGCGGTAACGGTTACACTTCACGTTGGGGTAGCTGCTGTCCCAAGATGGAATAGCAGTCGCATCATTTTGGGGTAACCGCCTTTGTATTACCTTTGTAGGTTATACAAAGGCCATGTATATTATCGCATTGCATATTGTTAACTAGTACGAGTCAAGCTTTCCGCATAGCTCAAGTAGGATTCAAATTAAATACACTCTACTCCCGCACATCTTACCGCCCGAACAGTTTTTTTGCGACACACACAAAAAACAATGCTAATGTTTTTCGAATAGTTTTGAACCTGTCTCAGTCTTGACTTTGCAACATACTTAAACACAGATGCGTGAGGGAAGTGGAGGGGAGAGCAAGCTTTGAGGAGAAAATCGTAAGATGTGCGGGCGCGCGTGGTATAGTCTTGGTAAGCTGTTAGGGAGTCAAATATACTACGTATGACGCGTTTCGTTCAACACAATTGCTACATTTACTTATGTCATTAAAATTCGAAAATGATCGATTTTCAGCTTTTGTAAACAATCCTAACTATCACATACATTTTTCCTTTGCATCAACTATTCCCTCCTAGATTTATACTGAAAATTATTACTCACTGAAACAAACTTCTTGTAACCATAGCACCAACAATTTATAAAATGAAGTTTGATTTCTTTTCTACAGTTTTGTAACTGCTAACTGTAACTCTCAAAAAGAGAGTCCAGAAGACGACCCTTCGGGCTTTGCGTCGTCGCATCGCGACCCTTGATTAGATTACCTGTCATTTTCACGATAGATGCTAAGGTGGTTATTTTATTAAGTTAAAATAATAAGAATTCCATGAAACTTTAAATCTAGTTTATTTGGAGGCTGCTATTTGATTTGCCGAATTCCCAAGCATTTTGACTACATAAAAGTGGAGATATTAGATGCTAAAATTGCTGAAAAGTGATGTATATAGTAATACTATCCATGTACTTTAATGAAACTTTAACATCGAATATCTACATTTCTGTGCAGTCGAATTGCTTAAAAATTTGACAAATTAAATTATAATGTTCGAAGAACCCAAACTTAAATTGTTATAAAATTCTTTTTTTTGTTTTCTCATTATTCATAAATAATGAACAACTATTGAAATGTTGTTTATAACATTTGAAAAACGATTTCACAGAACTCAATGCGAACAAAAGAAATCAAAATTGACTATATAAAGTGGCAATGTTTAGGTAAATCGATAAAATTCCAAAAATTTCCCGAAAAACCAACAGTTGACAAAAAATATCTTTTTTTATTTTCGTTTGCAATTAATAGGAAATTCACATGTACTATAACAAGAAACAATCAAACTAATGTTCTGATGAAATAATAAAACATGATTAAATTAATATGACCATATTTTCAATTGGCACCCTAAATCTACGATCCTTCATGATATAACCACCTTAAGTACAACATTCACAACAGATTATAGTTAATTTTTTATGGTAAGTACAAAACTGTCAACAGATAATGGTAAGATTTGTATACGATTGCATACAGATTTGCAGATCAATTATATCACTTAATAAATTGTTAATACTATATGCTGAAAACGTAATATCGTATGCATTTTTAAAAATGGTATAATAATTGTTTTAAGTTTACTTTATTCACATCTTCGAAACTGCTGGAGATGTTATCTGTAACGTTAATTCAATTTATCATTTGCATTTGTTTACGAATTATCTTGTATGGTACTTAGTAATATACTTACGCATGTCAAGTATAGCGTTCATACATAGAGCCAAAGTGGCAGCAGCCACAGCTGTCGTATGCGTATCACAGCCATTAAGAATTTTAGTAGACCTTTTCGACATTTTCCTTGATAATGATCTGAAAACGATAGTAAACATTAAAGACCCAGTATTCGGAAATAAATAAGATCCAAAAAACTGAAATTCTTATTGGTTTTGTGTCTAGTGTGTATAGGGATTTTCCAATAAATTCCAGTAGCTAATAATCTATAATAGTTTAGGATTTCGATCAAAAGAAATACTAGGGTGCATTGAAATTTAGGATGTGTGCGGGTAGGTCAGCGGGTAATAGCGGAAGAACCAGATATCATTTAAACACCGGAATGCAAATTAACTTTAGCCTTTTGAAACGGTTCGCATTCTCTCCTAACCAGTAACAACTCGTCTATGAGCCTACTCCGGCGCACTAGGCTCCGTATACGGGACATCCAGGTACCCTCATCTCCTAGTCCGGGTGGGCATCTCCTCGGGTTGATGGCCGGGCAAAAAACGTTGACTGTCTTTTGCCCGGCACCGATCGATCTTAGACGTTCACGTTTGATGCCCGATAAATATTGTAGATATTTATATCTGATGTGAATGTTGTAGATGCCAACAAACTGCAATACGTTCACGTTCGATACACGACAAATTCCAACATACTCCAATAACAATGTTTAAAGAGGTAATGGTAAATGGACACACACTCTTAAAAATGTATTAAACGGAATCCGTAACTGCACTCGGCTTCAAAAAAAGGGCCACTTGAAAAATCGCTAAAAAACCCGATGTTTCAAACCGTCGTGACTTGGTTCAATTTGGTCGAAAATCGATGAATCTTTCAGTTTTGGAAAGTTTCAAGTTTTATCTTTAAGGATGAGCAGTTGATTTTGATCCCAAGTCCAACCCACCCCCGTAACAACGCGATGAAAAAAAATGTTTTTGTTGAAAAAAATTGTCCAACTTCGACAAGTTGTACCGTGCGCAAAAACAATCGGGTGGAAATTTCCGCCATTCACCACAATGACGGACAAATTTAATCAATTTCCTTAAAATTCCTTAAAAATTCAAGTCGTTTCGATGATTTGGAGCAAAGTTATGAATTTTTGAAAAAAAATTACATTTTTCACTTTTTTGGCCATAACTCGGGTAATTTTGCACCAAAATCGATGAACTTTTGCAATCTGAACAGTTTCAAATTTTCTCTTCAAGGTCATGTGAATTGTTTTGTTGCTAAAACCATTCCAACCCCTGCCACCCCCTAAAGAAAAAAAAATGTTTTTGATGTTTAAATGTGCAAACTTAGTCACTTGTACCGTGTGCAAAAAAATTCGTGGACTCAATCGATCAGCATGGTAATAAAGTTCAATCATTTTCCTCCAATTGCCTCCAAAATTCAAGTCATTGCGATAATTTGGCGCGAAGTTATGCACTTTTTAAAAAAATTACTTTTTGTGCCTTTTTGGCCATAACTAGGCGAATTTGCACGAAAATCGATGAAATTTTGTGATTTAAAAAGTTTTTGTCTTTTATGACCCCCTGAAAATCGTTACAAAAAGTGGTTTGGAATGATAAAAAATGTTAAACCTTGATAACTTGTACCGTGCGAATTATGGCCAAAAAAGTGAAAAATGTAATTTTATATTTCAAAAATTCATAACTTTGCTCCAAATCATTGAAATGACTTGAATTTTTAAGGAATTTGAAGGAAATTGATGAAATTTGTCCGTCATTGTGGTGAAATTTCCTCCCGATTTTTTTTGCGCGCGGTACAACTTGTCAAAGATGGACAATTTTTTACATCAAAAACATTTTTTTCATTGCGATGTTACGGGGGGTGGGTTAGACTAGGGGTCAAAATCAACTGCACATCCTTAAAGAACAAGCACATAAACATTCCAAAACGGAAAGATTCATCGATTTTCGACCAAATTGAACCAAGTTACGACGGTTTGAATAATCGGGTTTTTTAGCGATTTTTCAAATGGCGCTTTTTTTTACGCCGAGTGTACTTTATGTCACGTGGAGCAAAAATAGCAATTTCTGAAGATACCCTAGTGCCGAAAACGTAATTTTGGACACTCGAGCGTTTTTTTAATAACATAACATTTATTATTATAGTAATATATAATTTCACCATGGGCGATGAAACGGAAAATTTAGCCACAGTTTATTTGGAAATTGCAATATTTATTTCAAATTATAATAAGACTAATATAACATACTTCCTTTCAAAAAAAATGTTAACAACTTCAAAACATTAAACACCCTCAGCCATACCAATTCCCCTCAACCCCCCCCCACTTTTTCATATTTTGCGAATCCGCGAAATATCCATTTCTTAAACCACACGTCGCCATCTCTCCGCGCTCTACC
Organism: Ceratoteleas bidentatus; assembly: GCA_022817645.1. Classification (NCBI taxonomy): domain Eukaryota; kingdom Metazoa; phylum Arthropoda; class Insecta; order Hymenoptera; family Scelionidae; genus Ceratoteleas; species Ceratoteleas bidentatus. The sequence goes on along the minus strand of JABFPB010004098.1, from coordinate 1,904 downwards.
TAACACCCACATCATCTTCAGTACCGACAAGTTCTACCGCACCGACAACACATGACAAAAATAACCGAAACCCGTCTCCGACAAAATGATACATCAAATGCAACCTCGTCTCCACGAACCAGCGAAATCAAAAAACGTCCTTCCGCTGTTTACCAACAGTCCCGTCGCACCGACTTTGTCCGTTTCGACGGACCACCGCGCGATGACATAATTCGCGAAATCGCGAATCTCCCGTGAAAACTCTCCCGCACCGTCCGCGAATCTCGTGAGAGTCTCGACGACGTCGCAACGGGCCACCAACTCGGTCGGACGCGTGAAAATAGCATAATCTTTTATTTTTGACAAAAAGGGTTGCGCGACAGTGGCATGCGGGGCGATTTGCAACGCCAGGTTTAATCGCGTGACGCACGAGTTTACGCGGCCCGGGAGGCTTTACCTTGTCGTACGACATTCAGGGATGAACATCAAGCTGCGACGTGCAGCAATCCTCGCGCCGCAATCATAAAAACTCCAACAAAAACACGACCCGAATTTACTTGTCACTAATTATCGTTAACCACGGCAGCCATACTGGCACATTGTAAACCGATTAATGATTCGTGCAGGCCGCCGACAGATGACACTAGCGGTATCGTTCGAGATGCAGCTTCCCAAAGCGCGGTTTGCGTGGAAGTCAAATTTAAATTTACTCGCGAATTTGGAGCGAATGGAAAGTGGGTGTAAATTGGGTTTAGCTACGAATTTAGAGACAGTGTTGTTATTATGGTCGGTGGTCTAAACTTTATGAACCGTAATATGAATAAATTTACGTGAATAATAATACACCCTTGTAGAAATAACATCTATGACAAAGTCTGACCTAAGAAACTCTGAAAAGTTGTGAAAACGTCTGTTAACCTCCGACAGTTACAATTTTGAGAGATTTTCAGACTTTTTGAAAGATCTTTAGACTTTTGAACTTGTCAATTTTATATAAAATCTGAAAATCTCTCAAAATTTGGACTGTGAGAAGTTTTCAGAGTTTTTCAGAGTTTCCATTTCTACTAGGACAGATGCAAATAAATGTACCCTACCCTAAAAGCACACAATATTTCTGCCCAGCGTACCCAGAGTATTTTTCTGGAATATTGCAAATATGTTCGGTTTTCACCGAACATTAAATATTCGGTGAAAACATCCCAGACAACTAACAAATTTATTGAGCAATACGGAATTTGTCCTCAAATTATTTTTCATACAAATAATCCGTGAATGTGGGAAAACGACTTAGAAGATAAAAAAAATTTTAAATATAATTGACGTCCGCAATAGGATTCAAACTCGTGATTCACAAGCGTAAGTCCGCCGCTTCCCAGACAACACACTTTTCCCCGTGACCTAAATGTGATGTCACAGTGATGTCACTTGTGACTCACGTGCAATTCACAAGTGATACACAATTTCCGCATCAGCGTGATGTAAATGTGACATCGCAGGCGTGATGTCAAATTAATGTCACTTTTCAATCGCATTAATGTCACATTTCCATGACAATCATATCGCATTTGTATTAACATCTCAATAATCAATTGTGTATAAGGCCCATTTTCCGTTATTTAAACGGATTTTCTTTAAATTTTGTTTGAAAGTGGCATAAAATTTACACTGGTGCCACAAACCACGAATAGGATTTCCAAAATTGTCCCGAAGAAAGTTCTGGGCGAACTTCTGAGAAGGTAAATAAAAGGCACGGAAAATGTGTCATGAAGCGAATGAAATGCTTCGTGGAGCACGAGTGCGCCTGAAGCCAGGCGTACCGTGTATTCATAGCATCGCAAAGTCAACGCTTTCGCGGGCGCGCCCCCCCGAGGCGGACGGACAGTGGGGGGCGTAGGAAGGGCGCGGGAGGCGCGGTGGTTCTTCCT
>JABFPB010004097.1:0-15564 GCA_022817645.1 Ceratoteleas bidentatus | reverse complement strand
TTGATTGATTGATTGATTGATTGATCTTTATTAAGTCTTGGGGATGCTTCCCCGTCATGGAATACTCTCTTCAAGAATACATGACTATACAATATCAAAATATCACAATCGAACGCATGTCTCTCATCCATAAATAATTACATAAATAATTATCCATAAATCTCTGTATAAATGTATCAATATCACGGCCGTTATCACATTATGCAATCACGTTATCGCTTTAGAGTAGGGGGTAATTGGCACCTTACGAGTAATGACAAGATTGATGGATTAATAAATAAATTGAAAAATAAATAAATAACCAAATAATGGATAAAAGACAAACGATCCGTACAGAACTCAATACAAATAACGATAATTAAATAATTAAATTCGTCGAATATAGAATAAATAAATCATGTAAGCACGGAAGTTGCGATTGTCAAAAATATCAAAGTAAGCCATCAAGTGAAAAAGTCAAAAACAGAAATAATCGATTAGTGGCTAGATTGATGACTAGCTCAATAAATAAATAGATGTAAATAAATATACAAACGACAATCACACCGCACAAAACACGACATGTATAACTAGAAATTATAATGGCGAATCTGCCGTTTGGCAGATTCGCTATTATAATTTCTAATTATACATGTACCGCTTAAGTAAGTTAAGCATGTACCGCTATCGCCAAGCCTTTCCGGGGTCCTCTCGATATCTGAAGAGGAAAACTGGACCTCTACTCCCTCTTTTTTACGTTTTTTCCTGGTGGTTTGGGCATTTCGGACTAATCACGCCCTCCTTACCACACCGGAAACAAAACAGTCGCAACTTCAATCGCTAAATCTGTGACCAGATTTTCCACAATTCCAGCAACTCAACTCTACACTCGACTCAATTCTATTGCTCGACTTAGGAGATGTACTTCTAGTTTGCTTCATGGCACCATCCTTGTTCTCCTCCTTTCCGGGTACCACGTGCTGCTTAGTAGAATCTCCGCGAGACTTTCCACTAGAAATTCCCTTACCAGACTATAGAATCGAGGAAAATGATGGACTATACTTTTCAAGAATATCCGCAACACGTTCCTCAAAATTAGGTTCCGCTACAGCCGCAACAGACTCTACCTTCTTTGAACCTTTCTTATTCCTATACCCTACTTCCGGCATAATTCCAGCTTCAGGAGCAGGAGGAGGACGATAGTTCTTCCTATCACGCAACACCTTCTCATAATGTTGAGCCTGACTTTGAAGTTGCTCATATGTGGAGAAGTCAGACCTCCTAACCGCAACCCGAATATCTGGACGCAAATTATCAAACGCCAAATCCAATTGCTCCGCTATCGAAGCCTGACGCTCCAAATTTCCGAACATTGTTTCGATACACGTCAGGTAGTTCGAGACTGACTCGTCCTCACTCTGTGTACGAGTACGTAACTGTTCACGCAACCTACTTTGGAAAGAAATGTCCCCAAATTTATTACGGAATTTTCCGCGAAAGTCTTCCCAAGTGTGGATTTCATCCTTTCGGTTACGGTACCAAAATAGCGCAATGTCCTTCAGCAGAATAGGCAGAGCTAGCAACATTTCCTCATCTGTCAGGCTGGTAAGAACTCGATGTTCATCCACCTGGCGCAAAAAATTCTCTACGCTAATTTTATCCGAACCCGAAGCTTTCAAGCAAGTCAAATCGATACTGGCGTCAGCCACCACCCTCGTGCCTCCCGATTTCTCCATTACCTTCACGCTTGAAACTAGCGCGAGTGAAGTAGGCTTATCGGCCGTCCTTAGCCAAACGCAGGAGGAACGTATCGACATTGTCGGTTAAGCCAGTCGTACGTTGACGGACGGTGAAACGCGTTTTACCCCGCCAGAGAGGGAGTGTCTCGCGGTAGTTTGGGCCGTGGACAAATTTCGTCCCTACCTGCAAGGACGGGTTTTCGTACTCGTAATCGACGCGCCGAGCCTACGCTGGCTTACGAGCTTGCGAGATCCGACATCACCGATTTACAATTCGCGTATAACACCGCCTATCACGCCTCCCTGAAAACCAGTCTCGCGTTTGTCAATATTGGGCGCGAATTTTCCCCCCGGAACTGTGCCCGTGACGAGTCCGTTATTGAATCCGGTTCCCCCGACTTGAGTCCGGAGCCATGGGTTGAGCGCATGAACCGCTTGAATGAATTGCGGACGCTGGTGGCCCAAAATCTGGTCGACGCCCTCCTGCGCCAAAGTCGCTACTACAACCTCAGACACCGCCCGCAATCGTACAGTACCGGGGACACCGTCCTGCTGAGGAACCACGCTCTGTCTTCCGCCCTACAAAGTTTCGCTGCGAAATTCGCCCCGAAGTGGATCGGCCCGTACCGAGTACATCGGCTGCTATCTCCGAATTTGTACGAAATTAGGGACGGATCTCGGGAAAAGTCGTGAAGGTTGACGTCTCGCAAATCAAACCGTACGTGAAAGAAGTCGAGTGCGCCGAGTCCCTTTTTCGCGGATTGGCCGACGCAGACGGATTCGTCAACGCATGGACCGACGGGTCATGTACGCGGATCGGAAGAAGTACAGCCCGGGCTGGTATCGGGGTGTATTTCGGGCCCGGTTGTCCAGCCAATATCTCCCGCCGCCTTCGTGAACGTTGTACGAACAACCGCGCCGAAATCCGAAATGGGAGCAGTGTGGGTGGAAGACAGCGTCCGGAAATGAGGTGGTTCACCGGAAGGAATTCGAGGAGCTGAGTGGGTTATTAGCATACTTCGAAGAGGTCCAATGGGAAAAGGTCAAAGGTCACGCTGACAGTGCGGAAAATCAGATGGCGGATCAGTTGGCACGAGACGCCTGTAGAAAGTGACTCTATCGTCTTCCACTCGATCCTTCGCTTACCTTCCCTCTTGTTTAGTATTTAGTTTTAAGTCTCGCGTCTTAGTTTTAAGATTATCGTTCCCGTATAGCCCCAGATCTAATAATCATTTCTTTTGCTTTTTTTTGCACGATACAGGATTTGCATCATTATTATGGAACGGACTGACCCTGCCACACACTTTTGGTCGTTCACTGGGCTCTTCGAGCACATCAATGAAGAATACCCGGAGTTCTGGGAAGTCGCCCGCGCGTTTATCCGAGACGACCGCGAAGCGCAAATCGTGTAAGGTCGGGCTTATTTCACGGAATACCGCTTCCTCCAATCATACGCGAAGCAACGACTCAAACCGACCCGGTCCCGGTTCAAGTGCCTGACCAGCTACCAAAGTCAGCTCCTTCGAAATCCGTTGGGACACAGACACCGAAACGATCTCGCGTGCGCGATGCGATGGCTCCCTCGAATCTCGATCCACCGAGGCCGGAGGCTCACGAATCACCCGAGCCACACCCTAGTACGAGCGTATCCGTGGCCGTGCGCTGCTTTGCCTGTGATCGCCGCGGGCACTTCTACTCTCGATGTCCGGACCGCGACCCCGGTCAGCTGTTTTGTTACCGCTGTGGCGCCAGGGGGGTAACCGTGCGTACCTGCCGCCGCTGCAGTTAAAATGTAGGATCCCTTAGCGCTCGACCGCGAATCCCGGAGCGCAACTCGTGCTTAACTCTGGGCACCGTTTCTGTTTAGACGCGTACCGCGGATCTCCTCTGCAAAAGACATAAAAACGCGTTTATTATTGTCACGACCCTCTCTCGCATTCCGAGTCGTTCATATTTTGTTCATTTCCCTGCATATTTCTTTCATTTTCTTTCATATTTGATCAATTTTATTTCATATCTCGTTCATTTTCCTTCACATTTCATTCATTTTCTTTCATATTTCGTTCATTTTCCTTCATATTTCATTCATTTTCTTTCATATTTCGCTAATTTTCCTTAATATTTAATTCATTTTCTTTCATATTTGATCAATTTTCTTTCATATTTCGTTCATTTTCCTTTATATTACATTCATTTTCTTTCATGAAATCATTGAAATATGAAAGAAAATAAATGAAATATGAAAGAAAAAAATGAAATATGAAGGAAAATGAACAAAATATGAAGGAAAATGAATGAAACATTTATTTTCTGTCATATTTCGTTCATTTTCCTTCATATTTCATTCAGTTTCTTTCATATTTGATCAATTTTCTTTCATATTTTGTTCAGTTTCCTTCATATTTCATTTATTTTCTTTCATATTTGATCAATTTTCTTTCACATTTTGTTCATTTTTCTTTATATTACATTTATTTTCTTTCATATTTCGCTAATTTTCCTTCATATTTAATTCATTTTCTTTCATGAAATGATTCAAATATTATAAGAGTCATATTATAAGATACGAATCGGTATATTGTTCGTTGGATCAGTTTGTAAAGTAAGAGACTTTTGATCTTTAGAACATGAGTTCAAATCTTCATCATGGACAATTTTGTAAAAATTTTTTTCCAGTTGAAACTCTGGGGCCAGAATTGATCAAATCTGGATCTTCTATAAATGTCCACGAAATGGACCCAGACTGGAGCGAATATGGGGTGTAAAACAGATTTGAACTAGGGGCAGTTCCTGGGGTTAGATTATACCAAATCTGGACTTATTTGGTTCAATGGGTCGTTTTTTGAGCCTGAAACTCTATATTCGTTGTACCAGGGTACCCAGTTAAAAAATTCCATTAGGACTAATGTGGAAAGTCCTACTGTTTTCTAGGCGGATTCTGTCAGTTCTTTGTCACATTTTGTATAGGATTTAGTATGTGTTTTTGTAGCCCATATGTAATTGCATATACTTTTATTGGTGTCTAATTGTAAGTCCGTGTCAAAATCGTACACAAATTATTATAATATTATAATTATAATTCTAATGGATTCAAGGCGGTTTTTGTCAGTGTCTATATGTATCTAATGGTTTCTGATAGATTTTTTTAACTGGCTACTTTGTATCTCTTATTATTTTTTTTCCAATTAGTATATTGTCTCCTGCACAAAAATATAAAATTATTGCCAAAATGATTAATGAGGAACAACCTTTACACAATTTCCATCGTGATATAATTGTCGGAAATATTGATTTATTGTACAGTCACGAACTCACTCAAATTTTCGTAATATTCACAACCTGAAATCCCATAATAACATTTCCCACAAATATTGCTACATTACATCACAATCTAATACTCAATTCCACAAACCCTCATAAAACCAAACAATAATTCAAAACTTCCCCCAACATTACTCCCGCTTAACAATACTCTCCCACAATCCCCTGAAAACACTGAAATCAAAACCGACAAAACTCCCATTACCCCGAACCAGCGCTGACGTCATCGCATATAATATCTCCCATCCTCGAGATTCTCCTTTCTTCTCGCAACGGGACCCTCTTCCCGGTTCTCCCCTCCCCGCTCGTCTTCACGGCTTATCACCTCAACAGCCTCAACAATACCGCCTCCGCTCGCAACTTGCCCCGTTCCCCGCCAGAGCGCGCCACCGTCCAAACCTGCCGTGTCCCTCACACACTCTTACAGCCCACTGTCCGTGAGAACGCTCGCCGAGCCCTCTCGCGCTCGTCACAAAGAAGCTCGCACGCCAGCTCGCGACATCAAAATGGACCGAGTGCCGAGACTCTGATCGACAGGCGAGCGAAGCGCGACAGAACGAGCCCGAAGATGGACCCCGCGGCCGCCCGGACCGAGTCCGCGATCGCGCCAGGTGAGTGCCACACGCCGAACCGCCTCCGGCCGGCCGAAGGCCAGTCGCAAGCCGCTAACCCAGCGAATCTTTCTGTCGCAGAGCTCTACTTCCTCATCGCCAAGTTTCTCTCGTCTGGTCCGTGCCAGGAAGTCTCGCAGGTGGGTTCCGTTGTTTTGTTTACTAGTGCGCGTCCCCGCGGCGGACGACTCGCGTGCGCCGGCACGCGCGAACCGAGCGAATACTCACGCGAGTGCATTGTTGTTGCAGTTGCTGAAACGGGAATTGGAGCGAGCCGAGGTGAGTCCGACGGACCGAGTTGCGCTACGCCGGGCCCGAGCGCAAGTCGCACGTGGCCTCCGCTTGTCAAAACAACGCGCGACTGATGCCACACACGTCCCCCGCCTAACCTCAAAATCACTTGGCTTTATCGGTCCCCCTCCCCCCGGTTTTAGAAGTTAATTAAGTGTTCTTTTTGCAGATTCTGCCGAACCGTCTCGACTGGCAGGGAAATTCGCACCGACAAACTTTTGAAGAACTGGTAAGGTTTTTTTGGGGGGCCTGGAGGGGGGCAATTTTTGGGGGGGAGGGGGGTAATTTTTCGCCCCGCGGGGGAGGGGAAGGGGTTTGTTGTTGTTTACTTTTAATGCAAATTTCCGACGGAGTCTCCCCCTCCACCGGAAAAGTGCTGTTGCATCAAGCTGGCTCCATCCCCTCTCCCGCGCGGGCCAATGGGAACGAGACTTTAGTGGCTCGGCCATTTTGGGTGAATTGATCAATGAGATCGCCAGCGAGTTACAGGGGTTGACTCTTACATTGCTTTGTTTTGGTTTTGAATCTCCATGTATGAAGCATTTTGATTATTTGTTTTCCGGCTGTTTTATTGAATTCAGTTGCAAAATGGGGTAAATGTGATGGGAATAAAGGCATTTCTGGCGCAACTTTTGATTGAGATAATTAGTTTTGTTAAATAATTATATTAAAATTTATCTTAAAATATACATTTATTATTAATAAATTAATAATAAATTTTAATTTTTTTTTCAGTTTTGGTATACATTGATAAAATTTTCTTTGATCAATATACACATTTTTTCAACTACTAAAAAAACAAAATACTACAATCAGTTTTTAAAAAATTCCAAAGAAGCTTAATATTTCTATGATTAAAACGTTTCTTAGCAGTTAATCGTAAAATATTTTAAAAATTGTTGAAGGCTTTGTTTATTATACAATCAATTTCTTAAATTTATTTATTGTTGTAAGTTTTTAAATATTATACAATAAAGAATGTCATTGTTGCAATACAATCAGAAATGTGCTTGATTTACAAAAATTATTAAAGGATAACACTGTATTTCACTGTTATTTCTTCAGAAATGTTGTGTTATGTTTTATGATCTTAAATGCCAAGAATTTTTTATCGTCGCATTTCACTACACAAGTTGAAGCTTTAGACTTTGTGAATTATACATGAGGTTATACCACTGGTTGCATAATTTTGAACAGATATAAACTCATATAGAATGAAATCAATACCCATTAAAAAATAAACATGCTGTGTTATTCACCCCTGAAGGCTTTGCATTGCTCTCTAATTGAGTTGGACAACTGCTTTGTCTTGGATAATTTCATCTAAGATGAAACAAATTGCTCCTTAATAGACTAGTACCAATGTTATTAATTATATTAATTTAAACAATAAATTAGTCAAGAAATATCAAAAGTGTTGGAATAATTAGGGAAATATTATAAGACTAGAATAATGTAAATACAAAATAATTTGATTAATGTTATATTGTATATTTTTATATAATATTATTTACAGAATAATTATTTCTTTTAATAATTCTTGTCTCCATTTTTCTCCACTAACATTTTGTAATGTTAATAGAGAATCTTGTTAATAATTAATATAAGTAACATTTCTTTATTGTTTGTGTACATATATAATTTGAAAACAGATTGCAATGAGATAAAAAATATTTAATACTAATAGTAAATCAATATTTTAATCTTTCAGGAAGCAAGATTTTCTCACATTAAAAATGACCATTTATTAAAAATATGTGCTCGAATTGGTCCTGTGTTGGAAAAGGAGGTACCACCATGTATACCAGGAGTAAGCTCTCTGTTAGGGGCTGGAAAGCAGTCATTACTTCGTACAGCAGCAGGTAAAAAAAGTGCATCATTATTGTATTTCAAACCATTGTAATTATGCTATTTACACTACATTCATACTATTTGTAAAACCTTAAATTAAATGGTCTGAGTAATTCAATATCAGTCAGAAATATTTTGTAACACTCACATTTTATATTTTCAGAGATTCTTCGCCATCGACATGGGATCGAAATATATTCTGGAAGGATGGGAGGAATGCCCTTACTAGACCCAGCAAATTTCAATGGAACTCACAATTTGGGTAAAAACTTTTAACATTAGCAATCATTCATTCATACCATAAAATTGCCTTTTCAATCATTCAAAAATCATAAGACAAAAATCATTTAAATTTTGGGAAATAAAAGTAAATAACATGTGTTTTTACTACTGTTTTTCAACGTTTAATCTTTATTTAAATTTTTTATTTGAATATCCTTAACAATGCTTTTTTTCTCATAATGTACTTTTCATGTTGATTTATCAGCTGTCTTATGTAAACAATTATTGTCCACAGTACGGGTACTTCAAGGAAGAGAAAATTCTGGACCACTTCGAAGGAACCAAGCGGTGCAAACGTCATTCTTCAAACGAATGCAAATGTACCGTCACACACTTGGCCACTTGTCTGCAGTTTACTGTGTTCTGTTCGACCGTACCGGCAAGTATATCATCACAGGTGCCGATGATTTGCTGGTCAAAGTGTGGAGTTCGATTGATGGCAGGTTGCTCGCGACGTTCCGTGGCGCATCTGCGGAAATTATGGACATAGCTGTCAATTATGACAACACGTTACTAGCTGCAGGAAGTCTTGACCATATTTTGCGAGTATGGTGTTTCCAAACTATGTCGCCAGTAAGTTTGGCTAATTGAATTGTTTATTTCCTATAAAAAAAGGCAGTGGTCTAATACAAAATTATTAATTACATTAAATTAAACAAGTAACAATGGTATTTTTCAGTCGTAGAAAAACCGGAAAACTTCCAAGAATTTGTTTTCTAAACCACGAATTTGAAGCTTTACTTTAATTGTTCAAAAATGTTTAATTTATTTTTAAATATAATTATTCTAATGTTAAAATTCATCAAATGAAGAATTCATAATAGTTTTTTTAGATTAAAACATTAATGTTATGGTATAAAAAATTATGTTGAAAACAATGAATACAAAATACCGAAAATGGAAAAAGAAAGAAATTGATGAACAAAAAAGTGTTGATGTCTAAGAAAGTGGAAAGCAGTAGTTTCAGCAATTAGAAGCTTATAAACAAACATAACTTGTTTAAAATGTGACATTTGGGCAATTCAGAAATAGTTAATTAATCTTTAGAAAATAATTCATCTTTAACTGACATTAATCTTCATCCAGATTATATAATATTATTATTCCTAGTCTCGTCTAAAATGAACGTGTAAAATTAAACAAACTGTTTGATTTCAGGTTGCTGTTCTTTCGGGACACTCCGGAATGATTACTTCCGTACACTTTTGCCCTATTGTTTGCAACGGCTTGAATTATTTAGTGTCTACAAGCAGTGACGGTTCTGTTGCTTTTTGGGCACATTCGAAAAAATTTGGCGAGAGAGTTACATTTGAGTAAGTCCAGAATATTACATTTTTCATTTAGTTTCATATTATAAAAATGGAAAAGTGGACTAATAATGTTTAATTTTAACGTTTACCTTTTTAAAATTTACCTAAACTAACATAAGCAATGTGCAGAATTATTAGCAGTTATCAATAATACCGATAATTTTTGCATTATAGGCCTAAACCAGTACAGTATCACGAAAAGATGCGCCCTGGTCAAGCGCAGATGATTTGCGCGAGTTTCAGTCCGGGCGGAGTCTTTTTAGCTGCCGGATCTGCCGACCACAATGTCCGGGTGTACATGATGCTTGGCGAAGGTGCACCGCATCGTATTCTCGAAGTCGAAGCCCACACTGATAATGTCGACAGTATTCAATGGGCTCACCGCGGTCTCCGATTTATTTCTGGTTCAAAAGACGGGACCGCAATTGTGTGGCACTTTGAAGAGCAACAGTGGGTCAAAACAAGACTCGTTATGTCGACTAAACTACCTGGGTAAAATTCTCTTACACTCTGAGATTATATCAAACTATGAAGTCAGAAGTTGAGCTCTAAAAAAAGAAACAACCAAAAACAACCCTTTTTGCAAAAACATTCAAATATCTAGTTATCTGTAAAAAAAATGATAGAAAAGTTGTCAGAAACTGGAAATTTACTTATGCAGCAAAACAACTCCAGCCATTTCCGGTTTCCAGTCACTTTTCTCTCAGTTGTGGTCAGATAACAATTTTACATTTGAATATTTCCAAAAAACTGTGATATTTTTAAAACTTGACTAAGTATTTCGATTAAGTAAACTCAATCCAAAGTCCTAATTTTTGGTTTTGGTATCGTTCAGGGAAACCCAACAAGAAGACGAGAACAACAAGAAGGCAAAAGTGCTGATGGTGACCTGGGACGTGAGCGATGAATGGGTCGTAACGGTCGTCAATGACTACACACTGAAAGTATGGAATCCCAAAACTGGAGAACTAGTGAGGGTGTTGCGTGGTCACAAGGACGAGGTGTTCGTTCTCGAATCGCACCCGACGGATCCGCGAATCGTCCTCAGCGCTGGTCACGACGGACAGCTCATAATATGGGATGTCTTGAACCCGGAGCCGATCGCCTGTTTTCAGAATCAGATCGAGGGCCAAAACAACGGGGCGATATTCGACGCGAAGTGGTCGCCGGATGGCACAATGCTGGCAGCGACGGACATGTATGGTCATCTGCTTATGTATGGTTTCGGGAGTGGCGTGGATAAGTTGAAAATCGTACGTTTCTGGAGTAACTCAAGATTACTGCTAATGAAAAATGTGTACACATAATAATGGTTTATTGAATGTGTATTTAGGTACCAAAAGAACTGTTTTTTCACACTGATTACCGTCCATTGATAAGAGACGCGAACAATTACGTATTGGATGAACAAACGCAAACTGCGCCGCATTTGATGCCACCACCTTTCCTCGTGGACGTTGACGGCAATCCGTATCCTCCGGTTCTGCAACGTCTGGTTCCAGGTAGAGAAAATTGTCGAGGTGAACAGCTGGTCCCCAACATTGCGGTTGGCGCGGGAGGTACTTGATCAAAGCAGACACCTTTTCTTGTCTATGCACAATTAGACTGCAAATATCGTGCAACTTTTTTATCTTAAATAGTATAACATTCAGATTTCATTGATATTCTTCTTAATAAAATGTGCACATTTGTATGGAAAATATGCAAAATAATATGCACATTTTGATGAAAAAATATCAGCTTTTTCACAATGGTCCAAAATTTAAGCAGTAAGAAATCCAGTTTTTCTTGAAATATTTCTTAGTCGAATTTAATTTCTAGCAAGACTAATGAAACAAACTTCTGCAATATATTAAACAATGAACTTTGTTGAATTGAAAAAATGCATTTGCATACAACGCAGTCTATTAATGATTCTGGTCTATACATTTGAATATTAATTCTATTCTCGATTGTAGGAATGCAAGAAGTTATCGAAGGTCTTCCAGAACAAGAGCCTCGATCTGACATTGATCGTTTAATAGAAGCACTTGCACAGAGACAAAGAATCGATGTCGTCGGTGATGAGGACAACGAAGACCCGGACAATAACGAGGGAAACGAGAATCAAGATGAGCAGAATCAGGCTGCTGAAATTCAGGGCGATCAGATTCAGGATGGCGATGCTCAAGGCGCAGGCAATAATCAGCTGGACAATAATCTGGACAACGCAGCCGTTCTTCATATTGCCAGTCCACGCGCCAGCAGACCCGCAATTCGTCGGGGCCCTGAAGTCGAAGGCGTCAGACAGAGCAGCGGAAATTGGCAAAGAGACAACACGACGCCTTGGGACAAACCGATACTGGCGAGACCTATGAATCCTGCGATCCTTAACACTACTAGAAGACGATTGTACGTAATTTGTCGAATTACTTGTACAATTTGAGTTGATAGATATGTGACCGCTTAAGGTAGTTCGGTTGACAGAAGCATGGCGGTAAAGAGGTTTTTTTACTACTGATCAACGAATTTTACAATAAGAATTAACATAGGTAAATTTTGATAGGTGTTATTCATGCATTTACTGGTGTCTTTTTGTAAGAAGCGTCGAGATTGGAGAAGAAAATTGAATCTCCGTGTAGTTTTCGAGATACTGTCACGAAAAAAATGACAATTATTTTCGTATTTTATTTTCAATTGGAATGGGTTAAATTGTAACTTTTCAACAATTTGAAAACTTGATTTACTCCAAAACACACAACTTCTTATATAAAAAAAATCACAGAAAGTATACAATTTGAAAACATAATTTATCCTTTATAGGCAATGTATGGCGGATATGGAAATGGAATGTTGGCGGCGAGAAATGAAGCGCAGACCACAAATGTCTTCAAATGAACAATCGGCAATGAATGTCGAAAATCGTGCTAGAAATAGGAATAACAGAACGGCCAGGCACGGATACAGGACGAGAGCTACAAGAAACGGCCAGGAGGATGATGACTTCGAGGTGCGTTATAGTTTGTTAACGCTGCAACACTCGTTAAATTCGAACATCATATTTTATCTCTATCCCTAACATTACTTGTTTACAACAGAATGAACATCCAAGTTCGGCATCCTCCGCATCAAGCAATAGCAACGAATCCGAAATTTCCTCCGATAGTTCATTTTCGGATGCGAGTAGCGAATACTCTGACTGGATAGCGGATCATGGACTGAATCTGGAACCCCCTAAACGAAGCAAGAGGAAACCAGTAAAAAAGAGGTCTGTAACGCCACCAAGTGATTCAGACAGGAGGCGAAGTCAGAGGCCGAAGAAGAAGGTAATAATCCATATTAATTATTCCATGTAAATTACTCACATACGAAAAATTTACTAGTACAATATACTATCAATTTGATGAAGTTGCATTTGTAAACTCAAACAGTTAATTTGTAAACTAAACATGTAGTATATCTCAAATTCCATGACAGAATAAATCAACTAACAAATCACAACTTACAGCAGGTTACAGTCGTGCTAAACGGTTTGAGCGAAGTACCTGAAATTTATCGCCCCTCTGAATGGCTAACTGAAACAAGGCCGAGAAAAGCACCGTACTATCCGCAAATGGGTGACGAAATCGTTTATTTTCGTCAAGGTCACCAACTTTACCTAGATGCCGTCAGGAAAAAGAAAGTGTATGAACTCGGTCCGAAATGCGAACCTTGGTCTAAAATGCACATTCGAGTTAGTATTAAAAAACTCAAATTGTCAAAATGTCATTACTGCAGTTCGTAAAAATATTAACGCTCTTTCTCTGCAGGATCGCGAATTCGTCAAAGTAGTTGGGATAAAGTACGAAATCCGTCCACCTCGACTTTGCTGTCTAAAGCTGGCCTTGATGGACGAAGACGGGCGTCTCACTGGGGACAATTTTACCATCAAGTACCATGACATGGCCGACGTGTTGGACTTCCTGGTGCTGCGCCAGACATTCGACATGGCGCAAGCACGAAGCTGGTCGGTGGGCGATCGGTTTCGCTGTGTCATCGACGATGGCTGGTGGATGGGCGAGATTCAGTCGATGGATCCCCTCGACGAAGCCTTCCCGGAGTCGTTCTTCGCGTGCTTCCGGGTCAGATGGGACAATGGTGAATTCGAACGGATGAGTCCCTGGGATCTTGAATTCATCGACGAAGAAAGTAAGCGTTTGATTCTTACAACGAAAAGTAATACAAAAGAGATAATTTGATCAATATTAAAAAGTCACGTCTTGTAATTGTGTGTTTTTATCAAATAATTACACTTATTGTAAAGAAAACTGGATAACCCAATGCCTTGGGTTAATTATTTTATTAACTTTGAATTGCTGGATTTTAGGGCTACCGGCAGAGGTGGGCGGTGCCGTTCCAGTGCTTCCAGAGGAAATTCAAGCGTCGCTTTACCAGCCGCAAACGGAAGAGTGGCCGATGGGAGACCGGGAGGGCACTTGCAGGAGGATAATTCGCGGATTGGACCAAGTGATGAGTTTAGCGATCGCAGAACCATTCCTCGTCCCGGTTGATCTCAATATTTACCCAACCTACGCGTTCGTTGTCGAGTACCCCATCGATCTCAACACAATCAAAGCGAGATTCGAGAACCACTTTTACCGGAGAGTCACGTCTGCGCAGTTCGACGTGCGCTATCTCGCGACGAATGCCGAGAAATTCAACGAACCTCATAGTCAAATTGTTAAACAGGCTAGAATAGTCACGGATTTATGTTTAAAGATTATTAAGTAAGTTGGAGGAAGTTTGTTTTTTATTTTTAGCATCTAATTCACATGCACTTGAATTATTTATTTTTATTTGCTGTAAAATGATTGGTAAAATTGACGAATCTGGTTTACAGAGAAACTACGGAACTCGATGTACCTGCCGTTTATCATCAATTAGTAGATACTTATCAGTCGTCTGACTCGGAAATCGATCCGGTTGGCGATGACGTTGATCAGCCCTCAACTTCACAACAGAAGCCAGTTACACGGAGAAAAGCTGCTCAGGAGATATCTCACGATTGGAGGCTAGCCTGCCGACAGCTGTTGGATACCTTATGGCAATCCGAAGATTCATTGCCTTTTAGGTATATTTTTAGTTTCTTGTAATTGAGTTGTGTACGAATTATTTAGAAGCGATCAAATGTAATGTAAAACAATTCTTCAATTATTTTATAATTTAACGCGATTTCTTGAAATGGCAGAAATGCAATTATAATATTTATAATAAATTGTTAATAAGTCCAACTTAAGCCATAATTGCAATGTTAATTTAATGTTTCAGGGAACCTGTTGATCGATTAGAACACCCGGATTACTACCGATTAATCGACACGCCGATGGATCTTCGAACTGTTAAAGAGGATCTTTTGGGAGGAAACTATGAAACTCCAAATGATTTTGCCAAAGACATGAGGCTGATATTTACAAATAGTCGTCAATATAACGTCAATAAACGTTCGAGGGTACATTCAGATTTGCTCTCCTGTTTAGTATGTTTTATTAGTTTAATATTTTTGTGTGATTTATAAATTGCTGTTTTCTTCCAGATATACGGCATGACTAATAGACTGTCTTCATTGTTTAAAGAACTTATGAAAACAATCATTAACAGCTGGAAATATTCTGAACGTGGAAAACGGAAAGCACCTTCGCAGAATGAACGCTCGAAAAAACCGAAAAACAGTTCTCCTCGATTAACTAATGGAGCTGGTAAGCACTGAATTATTCTAATATTTGTATAAGTATTATATTATTACTGAGATTTAATATTTAATTATAATCAATAAATTAAATTTATTCAACTGCAGGACCATCTTATCAAAACGATGCTTCAAGTAGTGACGACGACGACGATTTCCAGGAAAGTACGGCAATTCCGGAAGATGAACCAGGTAATGACAGGAACCTTAACCTTTAATTTAATTAATTCATTCAAAATATACTCTCAATCAATCAAGAAACAGGATCTAAAATTAGGACAGAAAATATGAGACACAAACGACTTGTTAAAATATGTACAACTTAATAAATAAAATGTGTAATCGGGACCATCTACCAAGATGGTAAAATTGCTATTTTCCTGCTGATTTTCTTGAAATTTTGTTTTCAAATAGAAAATTAGCTATAGAAAATTAGTATTAAATCATTTATTTACCTTCAGAAAACTAGTATTAAC
>JABFPB010004096.1:0-15555 GCA_022817645.1 Ceratoteleas bidentatus | reverse complement strand
CCATGTGTCCCAATCAAAACTTGCTCTGCAAAAAAAACAAACGCCCCAACTCCCTCGAACCAAAACAAAAGCAGCAAAGCTTTGAAATCGCGGCGCTGTTTGCGCACATGCCCTAATAGAGCGCTCGCACGCGGAACCCGATTAACTGCACTTGCCGCGCGCAATCGATAGCCCGAAGGAGCGCGTTCGTCCGCTCGCTCGGAATTCGGGATGCGCCGCGTCTCACGCGGAGACGCTGAATGGGCCGGAATGGCCGAGTGCGGCGTTCCAGCTGGCGCGCCGCCGCTCGCAGTCGGCGCGGATCGCTCGGTCAATGTCTTGAGCCGGCCCCCACCGCGCGGGGTTGTTGCACACGTTCCGTTCGATGTGCGCGTGCGCACGCACGCCGAGCCAACCTGCTCCTACTGCCCGAGCGCCGCGCCGCTGCCACCCGAGAAACGACAAAACAACAGGGTGGGGGAGAGGCTGCTTTACATGTGTCGCCGTTTAGAGGCTGGCCTAATGTGGCACAATGGGCCAAACGTCGCGAGATGTTGGCGAGCTCTGATTTATTGGGGGCCAACAGGCGCGGTAATACGCGTTTTCTGGTTGGGGCAAGTTTGGAAAGGCTGGTGGGGGGAGGGGGAAGTTTTAATTAGTTTTCAAGAGGTTTTCTGTGGAGGTAATGTGTAGAATGTTTTTAACATCGTGTGGAAAATTAGCAATTGTTGATGCGGTTTAAAAACAATACTATTGCAATTGGGATGTAAGGTAGTGGTTTAGAGAAGATGACTAGTTTAGATGGTTTTTATTACAAGTCATCTTAATTAAAAAAATGTTGATTAATTGTAACGTATTTACAAATGTGGGAAAATAAGGTAGAGTCTATATTTCGAATAGTATCTATCCAGGTGGTGTATTGGCGGATGTCGGATATATCAATTATTCGATCAGACAATTAATGGACTGATAGATGGCATGATTGAGGCTTTCGACGGTTTCACTCAGTACGTCATCCACTCGGTTTACATGTCAAAATAAAGTTAAGGTTTTTACTATGCGCTATGCAAGTATCGATCGCAGCGCCAAACAGTACAACAAAAGTTAGCATGAATGTCTGTCGATTTAGAGTGTGATTGGGTATAAAGATTTCGATAAAACCACTCCGTTATAGCGCTCAATAATGGTAACGTAACTCGGTACATTATGTTGTAATGTAAACAAATTATTCTTCCGAAAAAATTTAGTCTGTAAATGTTTTCAAACTTTATTTACAAAAGCTATGCACATTTTGAAAGATAATGTATGGAAATCCACAGAATCTCGCTCGGGTCAGTATTTTGAAATATATGTAAACATACTTTTTTAAGCAAAGTCCCTAATTCCGTTGCAGAAGACTTTTTACTTGACCGTAATTCGAAGGAATATGCGATAATATTGATCACATTTCAAAATGCATTTTCTCAGGATTTACATTCTGAAGAACAACTACAATGCTGTTTTTCACAAAATGAACCCAATTAGGTTTCCCAAAGTTGATCCCATATGTTGCAGTTTTTTAATTTTCAAAGTCTGCGGTGATATAAGAGTTGTGGAGATAGTTTGGGTTATATTAATGTCAGCGGACTCGTTGAAGATTGGTAATGTTGTTGATAAAATGTGACTGTGAGAGTAGTTCTGAAAGTTGCAAGTAAGAGTTATTGTTCATGATTATGGATTTTGTACATGACATGAGTAACTGAATTGCTCTTTTTTACGGTTCTAAAACACATTAACTAACTTCTATATCATATTAAGGTTCTATAAAATGATAAGTCTGATTTATTTAGAAAAGGTTTGACATGAGATAGTTTATCTATTGCCATAATTCAGATTAATTGTCATTTATAATACTTATGTGATCCATGTAATTGAATGTGGAAACAATGATATTTATGACGGAACGAACAATGTGCTGCAGCTGAATTGGAAATGTTGTTTGGACTACTTTGTGAAGGACAGCTACACATAAACACTGGGCACAAAGCAAGACGAAAAGCGATCTGTGTTTATCTTTTTCCTTTGCGAATGTTTACATGTTGGTGTCCTTCACAATGTAATTCCAACACGGTTTCTGCTTTTCACCCAGGGTATTATGTTTCCCAGTGTTGTTTCGACAGATTAATACGGATAAGTCAGCGTCTCATTTCAATAAAACTGACTGATTGGTCAGTATTTATAACTGCTAGGTAATATCAATAAATACTTACCTAATAATATCCGACAACACTAGATTAAACCAACTTCTAATTCGACATATAATTGACTGATTTTGCCAATTCATTAAACTGATATTCACGCCTACCCATTTTTAACTACTACATTAAACTTTCAGTAACTAAACTGTAATTTAAATCAACAAAACAAAAGCTACATTATTAAACAAATCTGATATTTAAACGATTTTTTTAATTCAATAAATACATTAAACTTCTCTCTTTACTTGTGAACAAATCTCTTTTTCGAAACCAAAAGCATATGCTTCTCACTAGTCTAACAAACCTGTCCTAATTATGATGAATCTACAAACTCAACCGAAAGCTAACTCGACTCTAAAGTGTAGCCAAATTGCTGCGACTGATCATTAGTCACTAATGCAACAAACTAGCCGTCAACGTGACTTTTCACGTCCGTTCAACCAGTCATTAAAATCAAATAGAAGCACTTGTGCGACAGACGGCGCGATCCTGTACGCCTCGCACGCATAAATCGACACTCGCAACTTTAAATCGGATCGCTTGGCATTCGCGCGACGCTCCGCTCAAAGCTGCGTATTGCCAAATGTTTTAACAACCGCTTTGGCATGAATAATTTATCGGCGTGATAACGCGATCGGTCCGTAAGTCTCCCAATTACACATTGCACTCGCGGCCGGTTGTTTGTTTGGCAAATTGATCGCGTTACTTGCAGCTTTCGCGCTCTCCGTCAATTTGCGCTCACCCTCGGACAAATATTCCATAAAAAATTCCTGAATTTTCAGTAAATTTCACTAAATCACATTGTAATTGTATCCCATTTGGACGGTAATGTCATTCCATAAAAACATATAATGCCACAATTCAGAATATTGTTCTAATAAACAAAAAAATGATATCTTATTACAGATAAGCCGAATGTTCTTGGAAAAAATTATTGTTAATTGTTTATAAATGTTAATAGTGGAATTATTACTGGGTTCATCTATATCCTACTTGGTATGGTAAATTTTCAAAGACCATGAAATAAAATTTACCATTTTATCTGGGAAAAGTTCTCCAAAGCAATATTAATTGAATTAATGATACGATCTAACTAATACAATAAAATCCAATTTAATTTCGCCGGCAAAAACGCCGCAGCGTTATTCACCTCAGCGTCTGTGTTTTTATCGCCCGTTATCAGCGGTATCATACATGTAAATGCCACCGAGTTGTGACATTTGGACACGGCACATTTAACATTCCAATGTTTTGTCGTAACATAAAGCGGCGTATTTATTGTATTACCTTCCGCGCGCGCGATAATTTTGTTTTCGCGCGGAAAACAAACGATCGATAAATTGGGCCGTCGAAATTGGCGCGGCGAAAACGCGAGTTGGAAAAGGAAGCGCACGTTAATTAGCGCGAAATTGATATGGAGTTGTAGTTAATTTATGCAAACAAATCACGTCAAACGCGAACGCCGCGATTCAAACAGAATAAATAAATTAATTAATTAGCCGCGCTCAGCGGACGGCTCGTTGAAAAGTGCCCTTACAGAGCCGCATTGCAATTAATCCCGTCGGCTTTTGTAACGAAAAAATCGATAGCGCGCGATTTGAATAAGTCGAGCGCTTTGCGATCATCTTTTTATGTTCTTTCGTCGGCACTGTTTTTCGCTGTTTTGATGTTGCATTTCCCGGCGTTTCCATTTAAATGACGCTGCGATATGCAGAGAACTCAGTATAATTGGTAGAGTTTGTAGACTGAAAGTGTCCTTATTTTTTATCGCTTACGATATTGTATATGATATTTGTACAATAGGAATTGGTGGGTGGGTGTTTTAGGGATTTGGAAAATACACAAATCAGTCGGCTTGTCGTTAACTGTCTGGTGGATTTATTTTAAGACTGTACATTGTGATAATTGAGAGATAACTCGTGCTAATCGAACGTCGTTATGTTTGCAGAGTGCAATAAAGTTGGCCGGTAAAAACAATGTGAAGAAGCTCCATTCGGTGCTGTCGATCGCGGACGAGAAGCCCAAAGTGGAGATCGGACCAGGCATTCACAACGATCATCACATCAAAAATCATTTTAAGCACAACCATTATTCGCAAAATTCCATTCTGGCGCCCAACAACCAGGTAAATGCAAATCCAATCGATATAAACCTACTCTTATTATTTAAGGTGGTTATATTATTAGTAACATTGTGTTTTTATTTCTCTTTAATATACTAAACATTAGAATTTATTTAAGCAAATCGTGTTTATTATGCTAAAAGTTTAAAATCATTAATTATACAATAGTTTAATATTCATCAATATTGAGTAAACAATACTGAAAAATTCATAAGAAACTAACTATAAATTTTCGACGTTTGTCCCATAAACTGCATAATTTATCATCAATATTCACTATCTCGATGTTGAGGAATTTTTGTTCACAACTCGATTAAAATGCATGATTAATATATCTATATATATTTACTTTGTATACTTTGTTACAATATATTATAATGTGAACAATATAAAGTTACATTTTCATCAAATTTGCAGTACTTTCATTTTTAATATAACCACCTTAAATCTCAAAATCATGAAACATGAAACGAAATCGTGTTTACAATCTGTGGCTGAAAATAATCTAAAAATGCACAAAAGGCATTCGAAAAAGTGTTGCAGCTGAAGTATTAAAAATGTTGCACATGTCCAAATCGTCGGTTTAGCCATGCTTTTTGTTGCATTTCTCAAAGAGTGCATTCAATGCAGAAAACAAAAAAAGAAGTTAAAAAAGTCGCGGACGCCAAAGAGTGAAAAATTCCATCCCAAAAATGCCATTTGCGAATTATCAAAAGGAAACTCGATTGTCCGATTTTCAATTCGTCATACCATCCAAGTGAATAAGCTCAACAATGTAGTCCATTTCACGGACAAAGTCGAAATGTGCCGGTGAAATAAACGGACGTTCAATTAATTGACTCGAACGTGAAAATAATTACAATATCAGTTCACTTCATTGTGCAACAATTGCCTCGCGCACACCTCGTTAACTTCATTTCAACGGAATAAAAATGTTTTCATCGCGTCGAACTCCAGCACGCATTAGTCAACAAATTAGCCTGACAAATGAAAATTTGTTTTAACAACGCGGAACGCGACAATATGAGTTAACGTTTCCTCGTGAAAACACGCGCGTGCATTTTCGACGCTAAGCGAACTTAGTAAAATGAAACATATATGACCCATATATGAAAATCCAAAATCATATATGACGATGTATGGAATTGTTAGAAACATAACGTCAGTATTTCCGTATCTGGTATTTTTTTATTTTTAGAATTCTTACATTTTAATTTTCTGAAAACATCAAACTTATCATACATGAAAATATTGAAACCATAGGGTCAGATGGGGTAAAAATGATCAAGGTAGAATTTCGAATCGAATTAGGCGCAATCGTCGAAAAATTAGTCGCGCGAACCAACTATTGTTTAATATTAATAGCAATGTTAATATTGCGTTCGCGATCCGCGATAGCCGCTGATTTATTACCCCTTCATTAAATGCCAACGCGCTCGATTCGTGATTTTCTTCGTGATTATTTATCATTTATTGTTTCCGCCGCCCATTCAGCATTCACTCGCAATTATGCGCATTTTCCTCCCGTCACCCGCAATTAGCGGTTTCTAATTGATTATTCTGACATTACGACGCGTTTCTATCTCGACTTATTAATCGGAAGTTGCAATTGCTCGGGCGATGATTAAAGAATCGGGTCGATTTTTATCGGGGAGGTTACATATTGAAAATAACGATCTTGCTGGGAATTTGCATTATTTTCAAATAATTACAATTAAACGGCGCGCAGGATTTGCGCGCTAATATTATAAAATCAATGCGCGGATTGTATCTAAATTGTACAACGTTAATCTAAATTGTTCATTTCGCCGTTTGATAAGTTTTGATCGGTGATGATGCGGATTTCGAAATTGTACATTTGGATAATGCAAATCACGGTTTTAAGAGCGCGTCAAAGCGCCGCTGGTTATTGACGTTACAGCATTAGCTCGTTAAATTTTACTGGCGCGTGATTTGATCCTTAATTGAAATTGTTCTATTCTAGGAATACAATCGTAACATAGTAAAACAATGCTATTTTCAAATAAATTCTTTGTTCGTACTTTACACGTACAACATTTTTGCAAATATTGTTTCAAAGTATAAAATAGTTTTCCAATGTGAGGTTTTTCCGAAACTGTATTTGTAGAAGTAAAAATATCATTTTTTGTAAAAAAAGTCGTTGTAAAATGTAAAAACGAATTCAGAGAGTGTTCATACTTTGTCAGGGAAAATCAGGAAGTTTGTCTATTTTTTTTATTCCAGTTCCAGTTTCATATTCCATTTTCCAGTTTGATCGGTAAAATTTTAATTTTTTAATAACATAAATCGCTAAAACAAAGGGTATTCACTTTGGTATTTGTAATTATAAAAAAAACTATTAACATATTAATTAAACAAATTTTTATCTAAGGAATTTTGTTTTGAAGTCAGGGAAAAGCAGGGAAAAGTCGGAGAATTGCGTTTAATATTTCGAATCATCATAATTTAATTATTGTTGCAAAACGAGTGTGACATGATGATTAGTAGTTGAGTGACAAGGCAATTGAGAAACATTTCTGTGGTATTCTTTCGCCGCTGGAAGTCTCGTTAATTTGTAATTTGTCATTTAAGGGTCTGGATGCAGGCACGAGTGACGACAGCGGAAGAGCGTCAGTGCAACTGCACAGCTCTGGCTTACCCAGAGATTGCCAAGACGCTGACAGTTCTAGGGACCATCTCAGTGATGTAAGTTCATCGCTTCGAGCCCTTTTACTGCTCGGCTTATGTTTAAGAGCTTCAGTTTATTCAAACTACTACACTTGGACTGATTCGTAACAGTTTCATGATTTCTATTACATTCCAAGAGCATTTCAACTTCTCCTCCATCTTTAGACACTGGATTTATGTTCGATGCGAAAATCCTTTTCGTACAAAATGTCATCGCGCAATAAAGAAGTTATCTCGGAATAAATCAAATATATATTGTTTGCGTAATATTTATTTTACATTAATTGTTGTTGTTTTTATTAACATGTAATTGGATTATATTTACAACTGGGGAAATTTGTTGTGTCAGATTAATTTGGGATATTGGGTATGTTTAGAAAAATAGAGATAGAGTATTAACTGATTTAAATAATGATTTAGATATACAATGAAATTGTGGATCTAAATAATACAGCGTTATTAAATCATTTACTGTGTTGGTTTGAATAAGTTAATTATTTAAATTGCTTGATTTAACATATTAACGTAATTCTAAACTCATTCTACAGACCGTTTAATTAAACCTTCTGCTGGAAATAAATGCATAATTTTCAGCTTAATATTCTATTGACCAGTTAACTACGAGGTAACTTCTTTAAACCGATTCTTTTTGCTTAGTGAGAAAAAGTGTCAGAATGAGATTTAATTTTCTGGGGTCAAAAGTGCTAAGAGCTGTAATTTATTGGAAAAACTCACTTTACTTTTAGAAACATTGTATCGATCTTTTAGATATTATTTTTTAGTTGTTTAAAAAATGAGATACAAAGTTTTCGCATCGTTCGAACTTTTACTTTTAAAGAAAATTTTAAAGAAAATAGAAGTTATTTTTTAAAAGATGTAAACATTTTTTCCAAACACTGTTACTTGTCAGTTTAAATACATCATTAACTCACTTATGACTCTTTTCAACACGTCAAATTTACAGTCGGATAAATTTTCTTTGAATCAAGTATACATTTGTAAATATACTTGAAATATTGTTTATACCTTGATGTTTTTGTTAAATATAGAAAATAATTCAATAACAGTGACAGAAATGTGTTTCTGCCACTCTTCTGAATTATTTTCTATATTTAACAAAAACATCAAGGTATAAACAATTTGCAAGTGAAAACATCAAAACAAAATCAAAACAACATCAGAACAAAAAAATAAATAAATCACAATTAATTGTGAAAGTTAAATTAATCTTGGTCGTTAAATCAATTTCCATGTTTTCGTTTAGCCGAATTTAAAAAAATCTATAAATTCGGAAATCACGCTTTCGAAATGGCCGCAACAGTGTGGACTGACGGTTTATGTTGATAAAGAAATAATTGCTTTATCATTATATCCATTTTTTTAATTTCAACATTATTTAAATGATGTTAAACACGACAAAAAAACTTGCAACTGTGAAATTGTATCCTTTCTTCGGATTAGTATAAAACACATTTTTAACCTCAAGTTACACAAAACATTACGTGCACTTTCCTCGTAATATTCCATGTTAAAATATCATCCTACTAAACCGTAAACCTTCCACGGTAAAATACGTTACATTTCCCCCCGTGTACTAAGAATAATAATTTGATTATTACACAAAATTACACGTAAAATTAATAACCTTTAACCATAAAACAAACAAATAAAAACTATCGACTCTTTAGTACCTAAACAAACATTTCTTCATTTCACATTTGTACATTAAAAGTACATTGTATGCGATAGCAATTTGTTCCACTTCAAAAGCATAGATATCATTTGCTGTCATACCACATAATTTATCAGACTACCATATTCAGTCAAAACTACTGAACTCAAATACTAAAGACTCAATTCTAGTAATCAAGTGAAGTCCAGTTAAACTGGCTAAACGCCCAATTAATAGTCCCCGATTAAAGATTTCTCCGGTTAAAAACTTGTCCTTGATTCATCCAAAATTCGTCTCCTTCGTGATTCATTTCCACCGGGTTGCATATTTCAACGCACAGACCCTCGATGTAACCGTTTCCCCGTCGGAATTAGTCGCCAACTCCTTGCTGCAATATTGACGCGAACCCCGGGATCACTTATCGGACCGTCGTATTAATTATCGGCGCGCGACCCAGACCAGCCTATCTTTATTCTCGCCGTCAGTGATTAAGCCGCGGTGCGGGTCAATCGATAACACGATAAGCAAACACGCGTGGAATCGGGTAACCGTGACGTGTCGGTGTGGTCGATGTGTAACGCGCGGTTTCGGCCGGACCGGAAGGGAATGTCGCATTCGACCGAGCGTAATTGTTTTCGCGTGGACAGAGGGCGCCAATGTAGACCATTTCGAGCCGGCTTTTTATTCTTTTTGTGTACATTGAAAATCGAAATTTTAAAAATATGTGATATTGCATAACGTTCTCAATATGTACATAATTCAGAGAGAAATTGTTGCAAGAAAGTAAATATAAATTGTAACTCTAATAACGTTACTATATATTAGTTTGGTACTGATATGTCAGTATATTTGATACAGATATAATTTTTGATCGTATATTTGATACAGATATAATTTAGAAAAAATTACATTTAGAAAAAAATGGTAGATTTGGGACTACCATAGATTATATTTCCATTAAATATTCTGGTAGGGTAAAACATAATTTTTATTTTATTTGTTATTTTTTTGTTTTGCGTGTATGTATAAAAGTTGCCAACATTGTAGAGTCCAATTGAATCTAACAAGATAATTTCCTCAGTGGAATATGTATTTTACGACATGTCCATTTTTTATGTTTTGCCTCCAATTATATAATGCACTGAGCTCTGACATTTCTTGTTTATAGTCTCCGTTGCACAATGTAATTTAACACGCAGGTTTACAGTGTAGTACACTCTTGAACATCTTATCAAAATCCGATTGCCAGAACCGGATTCTTCGTTTACAAAAGTAATCTGATTATTTGGTAATCAGAAGAATTTGTGGTGTAATCAGATTTTATTAAGAGTGTAGCAGAAATGCTTGGACAAAATCGTGGGAAACGTAGAAATAGAGAAGGACAAAGTTGACGGAGCTGATTTTTAAACAAAGTTTCGCTTAAGTTTTTTGTAGCTCAGGGAGTTTGCGCTCAAGAAGAAATTGGAGAAAATGTTGAAATTAATTGCGGGTACACTGAATTGTGATATTAATCAAACTATGTTCTGTTTTCCAAAGAAGTTTTTGATGGATCAAGTTGGTTAAGGTTTTTCTTCAAGTTTTTTGTTCTGGATGTTTTTTGTAAATTGAAAATACTAATTTTTGAACTTTCAAGTAAAGAAAAGTCAAAAGAAATTAATATATAAATTAATCCAAAATAAAAAAACCTTTTTCTTCTCAAAATAGTCTATCCTATTTTTTCTTTCAACACATTTTCCATCGAGCAAAACGTATTCAAACTCCGCAATCAAATTGAAACTTCTCAAAAGTTCACGCTCATAACAGTCGCCTCTCAAAAAGACCATAACGAATCGATGCGTCAACGCTCTTAATAAACACCGCAACTTCCTCAATCAATACTTAATCGCCGACACGTGTCGCGTACGCGTCAAATTATCGCAACAACGTACAAAATGTCACGTTAACTTACTGACCGTGAGGTCGTAAAAATTAAACGAAAAGTAAAAACAACTAAACAAACAACTAAATAATCAACTAAAGACATGTCCCCCGCAAACCGAAATGCGTCCGCGTCATTGCGTCACATCGCGCGACCTTTGCCACGAGCTAGCCATACGCAAACCTGAACAAATTATGCACACAGTCAGCAGTCCACTCGGCACTCTTGCCTAAGCATTAAGATTCCTCGCATAAACGTGTGACATATGTGTTACAGGCTAGCAGTCATTGTAGTTCGGGTAAAGGTTATATCGTAAGTATACATCTTGTTAGTCCAAGTCGCTTAAGCGCCTCAGCTAGGGCAATCACTAATGACTATGTTTTCTGTTTCAGTGTGATAGTGAAGGAGAAGATGATAAGGTGTGTATGGTCGAACTGACGGCCAATTTTGTTTACATTTTACACCTCTTGTCGTGGTTCACGCGCTCTTAAAAAGATCCGCTTGTTTTAAGCGGATTTTACTTAATGAAACAACATTTTGCAAGTCCTGGAAACCTTTGTTTATGAGTGAGCATTGGAAAAGGAAAGATAATTAGTGTCGCAAATGTCAGATCTTTTTAAGACAGCGTGATTAATTGCATTACGTTTATTTATATTGAGAAAAATCACTTGAAAATCGTTTTAAATGAAAAGGATTTGCTTCGTCACTATTCGTTTTGAATAAAAAGGATTGTTTTATTATTTCTTTTGGGAGAAAATTCTTTATTTATTCCAAAAGAATTTTTTAAGAGTGCATTTTTTTAGCTAAATATCTTTTTTGAGTAATTATATCCCGTGTCATTCTGGATAAGATGATCTTTATGAGATGATTGAATAGTTTGATAATTCAGATCAATTATGATGCACAACTGTTGACACTATGTAGTTTCTTGCGGAACATTATACGATTCTTTTTGTGCTATTTTTTGTATAGATAATGAAAAGACTTCTGTTTGAATATTGAGTGTAATTGATCTGAGAGTCTATCTGCAGGAAAACACACAATGTCAACTCGTCAAACTCGTTTTTAGCATTAATTTGATTGGTTTTACAAGTATAATTGCTGATTGAAAATGCCTGAAAAAATTCAAACCGCAGTAATGAACGTTTAAACTGAGTTTTTTCTCTCAAATTTAATTTACACTTTTTGCAAAGATCCGCTAATTTGATTCATACTTGTATCTCGGAGCAAGTCGATTGCATGCGGAAATGTTTGCCAGACAATTTGCTTGTTCAGTTTCTTTACGCGCTCACATTCGTACATTGATTTAACTTGATGTTTGTTTCGCTGTTTCAGGGCTCGGATGCTGAATCGATACTCTTTGAGTCTTCTACCCCACCACCCCTCGCTCGTAAATGTGAGTTTAGATCTTATATATATCTGTGTTATACATCTGTGTGTGTCTCTACTTGTACGTGTATATATATACCACAGGCATCAGGAGCATCGTATGCCCCCAGGGAAGTCGAGGTGGAAAAACGCATGCATAATGAATCGTCGATATTCGATATCAAATAATATTTTTGTCTTATTTGCTTTAATTTATTATCTTTGTAGTTTGACGAGAATCGTACAATCGATTCTATGTCGACGAGACAAAGACATCGCTTCTACTCCAATACAAGTAGTATAGTTTACTTGTAACGATATTTTTTAACTTGTGAATTCTTTTCTGTCGTATTTTCTTTTCCGGAAAAATAATTTTGTAAGGTAATCGCACGAGGAAAATTGTTATAGAACAAATTACTAAAATCTTGAGTAAAATGGGTCGAGTTTCAAAGAGTAATGTCATAAAAATTACTTAACAGCAATGTTTGCATTAAAACACTTGTCTTCTCTTGAATACTGGAAAATGTAATACGATTAATTAAAAACAAACATTATACAGATACTATGCTATGAAAGATACACAGACGTTAATATTTTGTAGAATCCATGTTAATATTTGTAAGAAAAATATTAACATGGATTGATTTTATCTATTTTTAAGTTATTAGAAATTCTTCATAATTAAAAGCAAATTTGTCTTTTCTGAGCACTGTCACGATAAAAAAATGTTTAATCAAGAAATTATTTGTTTCTTTATCACATGAACAAAGAGGAATGGCAATATTTTCATAGCTTATTGGAATACAAGATTGAAGTTTACTTTGAATAAAAATGAGACCTGAACATGATTACCAGATTTATTTTACAATGAAAAAGTCTACTAACTATATTGCACTAATTAAAAACTGCAGAAATTGTATGTCTTGTATACATTAAAATAGTTATAATTTTGTCCACTACATGTCTTATTGAACTATATTACAAAACTATAATAGATATAAAAGTATATCACATTAAAGTTACTGAAATTTCACTGTACGCCATTTGAGTGTATACAATTTCACTTCGAATTCTACAAACGGCTGCAATTTTTTTTACAAACAACCTAAAAACGTTCTGAAAAACATTGATATAATTTGGAATTCAATCTCATATGCAAAATTTTAGTTAAAGTTTAGATAATACTTCATCACAATAAACGAAAACCTATGAAACCATTCAAAATATGCCGAAAACTTATGAATGCTAGTCAATTATAATCAGCATATACTGTGAAATTGCACTACATAACATAAAGTTAGAGTAAACTCTTTGATTTTACAAATCTGTAAATTCTCCACTCTAGTATTATAGTTAAATGTACATTGATATTACAGCTTTTTCATTGAGTTTACGCTGTAAAAAATTACGAGCAACAGTTCTACAAACTGAAACAACATTCAAATGAAGCCGCGATAAGAACCAGATTCTAATTCTTGGACTCTGATTTGCATAAACGTGTCTTGGTACTACTAACATGAAACAAGTTACTACAGATTTTCATAAACTTGAAATATGTTCTACATGCAGTAACTAGGTTTCACCTACCAAAGTATAAGTATAACCAGGCCATAAATACATGGGAGGTTCTCCTAAATAAAATACAGATTTTACCGAAAAACTTATATAATACTCTGGATATTTAGCTAATGGATTGTGGCAGCAGTAAAAGTGTACTGTTTAATTAATGAGTAATTATAAAAATTACATTGGATACAGGGGAAAGTCGACAGCTCATATGCTAAGAGATCCACTGAAGTAAGAATGTGAAATTAACAATATGTCTCTTCTTATATACAAAAAACTATCTAACTCTTGAATATCTTATCAATTTAACAATATTTCCACCTCATTTCCAACTTTTTAGTACCAATAAACAATCTTTTGAAAATGACCAAAATAATGGTTCCACCAATAAGCAAATTGTGCTTTCGCAGACGAGCTGCCATCTTCTTCGCCGCATGTGCTGCCACCAGCCAATGGGGCGGGAGGATCGCCCCCAGACACAGGCGGGAACATTTCGAATCCGGCGACAGACGCCCCGGCACCAATACCGCCGCCCGTTTCCGCGTCCGCGACAGTTCCGACGGCACCGAGTCCTCCGAGCCCCACGTTACCTCCGCACATATCCCAACCATCCGTAAGTATCGTCGTCGCGGCGCCGATGGAAGTACAAATTAGCATACAGACGAGTCAATCAGCGGCGCGCGAATTTGGCCGATGGACCTGCCAGACGGCGAGCGCCGCTCGCCCCGAGCGATCGATTAATCGGCCGTTATTAATCACGACAAACGTCTTCTTGCTTGGGACACGAGTTATCTCGCGGCGTCATCGATTACTGACGAGTCCGGGACCGGCTCTTTTTCGCGCGAATAACAAGCGTTTACATAATCGACGTAACAGGCCCGACGAAAAATTACCATAACCATCTGGTCGAGTTCAAACCAGGAGATTCCACGGTGGGCGATGGGGAATTTAAAAATGTGGGCGTGGGAAAACTGCGTATTTTTTAGTTGTAACAGTAGGAGGAACTGTTTCATAGTCTACTGTCAAAGATGTTTTAATAGGTCGTTTTTAACGAGATTGCGCTTTTTGGTAGTTGGGACCCAAGAGAGAAAGAAGAGGTTCTTCTGTTAGGGTTAAAGGTACCAGATGTTAGTGAAGGAATGAGAGATTTTTTAGAAAAAGCCCATTGATTGAAGATAGTTTGCTAACATTTTTCTCGAGTTAGGATATGAAACATGTTTATAACATTTTATTAAAATAAAAAACATTTTTAACGGGAAAGAATTGTTATTAAAGTTGGAGATAATAGGTTCGATTTGTTGGGATGGGAGATTAAAGTCGTTGACGTCAAGTGGAATCTACTTCAATCAGTCTGAAATCTGATTTCACTTATCCAGATGGGGCAACCAGATAGGTCTGAGTGAAATGGAGACATTTGTTTAAATATAAACAAGATAAGGGGTTTGATTTAAAGGCGTATCCAAAGCTTAATCGATTTTGATGTGTTTTTACAATGAGTAAACATTTTGTAGGCATTGAAGAATAGTTTGATTGAAAGCTGATGTGATCAATGAAATTACTGAATGTACACTAGCGTGCAAAAGTCTTTGGTCAAACTTAATATTGTACTGTATTCGAAATATACCTAAATACTGATTCAATATTGTTCATTTTCATTTATGAAATTTTCTAATGTGTTACCAACAAGGAAACAAAGAAGTTTTCGAACGTCGCTTGAAAACTTACACAATTCTTATATCAATCGAGTATTCAATGAATAGTTTTTTCGTGTTTAGAGGCTTACATACTGTAAAGTAAATGTAATTTCCTTTCTAACGGTAATAGTTAGTTAAAATACTATTTTAATACAAATAATTTTGTTTATTACTGATGCATATTTTCATTTTTATTGATAATTCATACAGAGATCTTAGATATTATTCTACAGACATCAAACAATTGTTCAAATTGCTTCAAATTGTTCAAATCAAAGTAGTATGGCTACAATGAAATTTACCGCTTAATT
>JABFPB010004095.1:0-15574 GCA_022817645.1 Ceratoteleas bidentatus | reverse complement strand
CTTTACGAAGCAAATAGTGCGGTAAGCAATCCAGTTTATTAAATGGTTACGATCCAGTTGTAGCTGATTTTACGAAGCATGATAGTTGGATTAACGATACAAATAGTTGCCCTTACGATCCATTTCTCTCAGTGTAAAGTTCAATTAATAAGCTTTCGATTTCGCAAAGAAAATAAAAAATCGAAGAGGACGTATTTTGGGAATTAATTTTTGAAAAATAACACATGTTTATAGCATTTCCAGCACAGTTTTTCCAGCATTCTAGGCGTACTTTCTCAACGTTAGGCACGCTGAGCTATGTGTTAGGATGTATATATATAGGATGTGTATATATATAATCAAGTTGGTTCCGATCCCTTCCTCATGTTACCAAAACTATACCCTTTTTTCCCGATTTTTCCTCAATTTCGCCAAAACTCGATTATCATAAAAATAACGTCTAGTACTTTGATATTCGACCTATGATCGGTTTTCTGCTTGTTTTTATGACAAAGGACAAAGCTGTACAATAATTATTATCAAAATCGGAGAGGGTCGGGTTTTTTGCTGATTATTGTTAGAATGACCTACTAAATAACTAAAAAATAACTAAAAAATATAAGTAAATATCTAATAAATTCACACGTTTAACTTATTTATATTTAACTTATTTTATATCATAAAATGAATAAATGCGACATGAATGATTCTATTACATATCATAGATTATACAAGAAAGCTATATCTTTATTCTATTATTAAAACTTTTTCATGTGTCAATTTTATCATATAATGATAAATTTTGACAAATTTATCATTATATGAAATTTCTTATAAAGAAAATTCCTTTCGGACGAGATATGCGAGAAGAAATGCGAGATTCGATTTTTTAAGACAGTCTACGACTTGACATCAGATTCTGTCACTTTCGATAAAAGTGACAGTATGTCGATCGTGGTTTTGCATGGTTTTTTTACTGCGAGAGAAGTCTGCGAGGGAATCGCGAAAATTGCTCTGGAAATTGAACAAGTAATAATATATTTTCTCCGGATCGATTTTTCTGAATCGCAGTGGAAAGAGCGACCGAGGCACAATTTCTCCGTCACCCGCGAATCCGATTTTCGCGTAGCTAATGAAGCGGTTCGGACTGTCGGGCTCGAAAACTCGGTTCATTAGCAGTTGCGCAACGATCGAACTTCTTCCACGTGTATTACCATTTCACGAAATTCGAGCCGAATGTGTGGGATTGCGCAATGGAATGTTGCGAGTTAGAAAATGATTCGATCGGAATAATTTTACGAAAAACTTTCAATCGTTGCCAAATTCGAATACTTCGACACGTTATACAATAAATTTAAAAACACCTTTTTTCGTTTTTACAAAACAGAAATCTTTTTGGACGAATTCCAAAATTCCACAATTGTTCAATAACCAAATTCCTTTTCCATTCCTCAATCTTTTCTAGTAAATGTCTGCGTTTATAAATATGTCTTACTATTTCTCTTTTTCGTTAAAAAACTGGTTTGAACTTTATACGAATTGTTAAAATGATTTTGTGTAAAAATTTAGCGTTTCCGACAGCTTCGTCGTGACCTTCAACAATCTCCTTCGGATTGCCAACACGGCGTCGATAAGTTTATTTTTTCGCCGCGTTTTTTCGGCTTTCGCATTTCGCCGCCGGTCGAGGAAAAACGCGCGACTTTAGGGAGCCATCGCGGCAAACAGAGCCTATCGCTCGAGGCAGTTTGCACGCGCGTGAGAGTGAAAATGAAATGATTCTCGCGCCACTCGGCGGAGAGAGGGCCGATTTTCCTCTTTAATTCGCTTTCCTTCGGACCCGCAGCCGTGACACGTGACTTACATACTTAGCGAAGCGCGGACCGCACGAGGATGTCATGCATTGCGTCGATATCGCGGAAAAAGAAACGGCTAAAATGGCAAAAAATGATATCCCGCGCGCGCAAAAGAAATCGACAGCGAAGCCGCATGCATACTTTCATTTTTTTTCATTTTCCCCCTTTTTTCAATGTAACAATTATTTTAGTTGCTATTTTCACAAATCTTGTTTAGTCGATGTTTGTCCTAGTAAAAAATTATGTAAGGTTATCGAAAGAAGATTATTTAGATAGATTTCTGACTGGATTTTGATTAAAACCTGGTCATAAAGTGTGGTTCATATTGTTTTCTACCCAGATGAGTTAATAAACTTAAGAAGTAAACTTAAGTCTTCCAATAATTTTGCTGAAATAGCAAAATATATGTTTTTGGATGACGCAGTTATTTCAGGTGCAGTTTTAAGCGAAACAAAAATTAACAACAATCTCGGTATAATTGTACGAAACTGTCTAATTTCGTCTTTATTAAATGACATATTCAGTTTACATCCTATTTTAGGGAATTTATATGTTTTATCCAAATCTCAAAATATCCAAACCACATTTTGGATATTTTGAGATTTGACACCTTCAAAGCATCCAACTCTCATTTTATCTAACATGCATTTGACCAAACTCTCATTTTATCAACATCCTCAAAGTAACGAAGTCCCATTTTATCAAACTTGCATTTTATCAACACCCTCAAAGTATTCAACTCTCATTTAATCAAATATACATTTTATCACACTCTCATTTTATCAACACACTTAAAGTATCTAACTCTCATTTTATCAACACACTCAAAGTATTCAACTCCCATTTGATCAAACTTGCATTAACCACACCCTGCAAGTCTCCAACTCTCGTTTTATCAAATTTGCATTTTATCTTCACGCTTATTTTATCCATACCCTCAAAGTATCCAACTCTTATTTAAGGTAATTACTTTTTCATAAACAATTTTATTGAAAATTTGTTCCGGAGTATTTTTTATCGCAACATTTGTTTTCGTTTATTCTGTACCAATATATTATTTATAATTTCGTCTAAGAACGATTTATTTGTCATTTTACCTCGAGTCATAAAAACCGTTTTTCCAATTGCATCACACTTTTTTTCGATTTCAATTACCAATCTTTTCCCTTTCACGAGGAAAAAGTGTTTGAGCAACAATCTTGCCAGTAATTAATTACCCAGCGGAGGATTGGTTTCATGAAAAATGCAGCCCGTTGCCGCGCGATTTAGATAGCGCGCTGAAAACGCGAACGCGAATTGATTTCGGGAACGCCGCTCGACCGAGGCTGCTCGTTTATTCCAAAGCGCAGTGTTCAATTAGTCGCGTTGATTCACGTCGCGCGCTCGCGTATAAATTAAGCGCCGCGATATTCGCGCCGGCAAATGTATTAATTGCGCGGAATCAGCGCGGGTTCCTTCGTTTGCGGGAAATACTTGCACATCCATACACCCTTCCATATATTCATATATATATATGTACTCCACATAAACATATCAGCACCCGACATAAATAAATATGTACGCGGATGCTTCGGAACGATTAGTTTTGATTGCAATTTTTTTCGCAACTCGCCGAAGGTGCGGCAGCGTGTCGGTTCTGGCAGGCTTAATTGAATGCGAGCCTCGTACGATGCTATCGTCGAAGAAAAGGAAAAGCCGGCGTGGAAGCAAACGAAGGAAACGCTCGGCTGACGTAAACTCTCGTCGATTTATATTTGCACGCCGGTTCGTAGCCTCGAGTCCTCGATACATTTATACCGCGAATCCGCTTACATTTTATTCGCAGCGTGCTGTTTTTGCATCGACCGACTGTCGTTTTTATTTTCCATTTTTTATTTTTCATCCGCGAAAATCGCGCGGATTAAAACGAGTCTCGTAACCGGGGAAGATCGAGGTTGTTTCGCCGATCGATGGACCTACTTCGCGAGCGGAAATCGTCCGTTATTTCCAGCGGGCTATTTCGTTTCGGAGTGAAAATGTCGTTTCCTCTTCTCGACGCAGTTTCCTCCGGGAAACGCCGGAAGATACGCCGATCGTTCACCAATGGACCTATATCGATGCGATCAGCAGCTTCTGCGAACAAAGCCAATTTTCGCGACCGAAAATTGGCTCTGAGTCATGTCGCGGCTCGTTAAACTTGGCGGAAAAAGGCGGTTTCCTTCTGATTCGAAAGTGAAGCAGTTTTGTAATTTCTTAAAACGATTTAATTTGATTTATTACATTTCCATTTCATTGAATCATAGCTCTCAAATAATTTAATAATAATGAATTAAATCGAAAGAATTTCGAAATGCAATTTTTTTATTTAAGGTGCATTCTCAGGGAGATGAAATAAATGACGACGAGATCAAGTTTGGAATAGTTTGAGAAAAAATGAAGAATATTTTGAAAATAATGGTTTGAAAAATAAAGTGCTTCCCGAGAATGTAATGGTTGAATTTGCTTATCTTGTTTTGTAATATTTTTGGTTTTACCACTACTTCGCATATTATTTTCTGGGAATCCTCAACCTCAATCAAATTTTATGAAATGTTTAAAAATGTTAACCTATTTTTGTAATTTTTTTTATGGTTAAACAATTGATTGGAAATGCATAACAAGACACTTGTTTAAAGAATTGTCAACATTATTAATGTTCTTCTCCAAATTAAGAAATTATTTGTTCGAAAATAAGAAATATGACATGCAAGAACCTCTTCGAAGTAGGTTAAAATGCGTAACAACGCTAAATTTTCAAATCTAGCGTTTGTGTACTAAGTGTTTGTTTCGTTTTTTTATTTTGTTTTTTTATTTTGTTAGTTTTTTTATTTTGTTAGTCCGCAAAGAAATGTTTCGCCATAAGTTGGCCATAATTTCCCGCGTCGTGTTTTCGTTTAGCACATAAATATGTAACAACGTTTTTACCCGAAAGACAAGCGGGTGCGGATAATCGTATACGCGGATCGACATTCAAATCGAACTGGCGATAACCGGGAGTAAGAGCCAGGAAGTAAAAGGGCAGGAAACCGTGCGGAATAATGCGGCCGATACATTCCACGACTGTGTCGCAAACGACGAAAAAGTATGGCCGATCGACGCGGGCATTAATCGGCAATTTATCGTGTTATGCAACGCTCGTTTACACGACCAATTTTGCAATGTTTATTATGTGACGGATGGACGATTCATTAATTGCAATTTACGGCTGCGCGACAACTTTTATACAACGCGGTTCGCGCCATTTGCGATTGGCCTCAATTGTGATAAAATGTTTAATTTGGAAGATAAATTTTGAAAACGAAAATGTTCTAGAAACATAATTTTGAAATTATGTTTCTGGAACTGAAATTAAGATGAAAGTCGAAATTAAGCATATTTAAAACG
This sequence comes from Ceratoteleas bidentatus, assembly GCA_022817645.1. Classification (NCBI taxonomy): domain Eukaryota; kingdom Metazoa; phylum Arthropoda; class Insecta; order Hymenoptera; family Scelionidae; genus Ceratoteleas; species Ceratoteleas bidentatus. The sequence continues at coordinate 10,340 of JABFPB010004095.1, read as the reverse complement.
GCGAACTCAGAAAAATGATATGTTAAATAAAAAGATTTGTATTTCTGAAAGAAAATGATTTTCCAAAATTGGGTATATTTCGGCAGTTTTATTTAAAAGTTTCTAAAGTAAATTTTTGGTTCCAGAATATATTCGTTTTCCTAAACGGTAATCCATTTTGTTCAAAACTTTTTTCATATTTTGAAAACAACATCTTTTTGTATAGGATTTAAACTCAAGTTTAGAGCAAAATGTCTGAAATCAGTATCCCTCATTCCCATTTCGTTCCCATCAACCAATCCACACAATCCGAACCACCCGAACTGCGAGTTCCGTGACCCAGTTGCGTGTTTCAGCTTCTCCGCGCGAGATGCCGAAAACCCGCGACCTCGAAAAATTTCGGCCAATCGGGATCGCGCGACCGCAGCGCCGTCACTTAATTAGAGGGATGAACGGCCGAGTTAACGACTCGCGTTCCCACGGCTTTATTGTTATGTTTTCCCTCTCCGTTCCGTTCGCTTTTTTGCAATTACGATACTTCCGTTTCGTACGGTCGACATAAATCCCTCTCGCGCCGATGTCTGATAAATCTTGCGCGGCGCTGAGATATCGACGCGGCACGTTCCCTTAAACGCCGCGCTGAGTTCCGTTTCTACGAAAAAAGAAGAGAAAAAATTGCCACGACGGTTTCAATGGGTTTCGCAATCCGCTAATTATGTAAAAATGCGTGCGCACGAAAGTTTAGTAGAACGTGGATTAAAATATTCGCACAGCCGTTACAATCGCGAATTATTGATGGCGCAGTCTGGCTGGCAGTTATTTTGTGACGAGCCGCGGATCGCGACTAAATTATTCGGCGCCGTTTAATAAGTCAGACGGCAAGCTTAATAGAGGGGCGGGTTGAATAAATGACCGCGTGAATTGTAAAATTACGTGAAATAAAGCTGTGCTGCAATTTGTAACGGATCGCATATTTGCACAAACTTTTTCGGATAATAATAAGCGCGCTGAATAATCCAGTTCTTTGCTTATCTCGACGAATATAGATTTCATCCAGGCATCAATAATGTGTGACTGTTTTCCTACAATCACTTACGGACTGTGTATGACTACGTATGGAGCATGTTTGCTCATGATGTATGAAGCATGAAACATTTATATTGATTACTCTTGTATGTGTATTCATGGATTAGGAATGTTGGAATGATCTGTAATTGAGTATTGATGATACTGTGGTTGTATATGAAAAGTGATACTATATACACGTACAAGAATTGTGAAAGTAAATAAACTACATCACCATTTATGCTTCTAATCAGTCATGTGCGATCACATATGAGTCATCTGTTAGCACATTTGGATTATAGGTTATATGCTGTGATTTGTGACATGAATCATGTGAGATCACTTACACAATAGTTCTAATTTAATTTAAACTATGCGAATTCGCATATAGACCATGTGACATTACATACAGATCACATGTCACATTATGCTTGGATAGATCATGTGTGATTATTCGCGAACTATATCAGATCACTTCTACATCAGTCCTAACTGCGAATAAAAATCATGTATATGTGACATCACATACACATTATGTGGTGACATACATATGTCACTTATAAAGCACGTGTGATAGTTAATATACCATCTCAGTTCACATATGTACGATTCGTAATAAGCAATATGTTATCACATTTGAACCATTTGTCACTTACACAACAAGCCATACTGAATACTATACTAACATCACATAATAAAAGACTCACGTCTTTCTTTCTCATCAAACCTAAAAAAATGACGTCGAAATTTTCCATGTTTCTTTTTATAAAAAATTCCCGTCCGCGATTCCCGGCTGACCGCGCGAATTGATGCTGGCGGTGTCCCAATTGTGGCAAACCGAATTACCATAACCGTCGTATTGAACTTGATTATGTGATTTGGGTGCAGCTCGGTTATGATAGGTATGCGCCGGGACGCGCGGCGCGCCGGTGACGCCGGCCTCTCTACGAGTCTATTAGCATCAGCGTGCGCCACGGGGCCTTGACACAGTGCGTGTCAAGCGTTGCATGCGATAGCGGAAAGCGCAATCTATTTATCGCACTTTATCGACGATTTCACGCCACGGACGCCGATAGACCCTCGCGCCGATAGACCGATGCGCCGTCGCGCTGCGCCCGACTATCGCGCGCTATTTATAATAAATCATATCTAGGTGTTTATTTATCCGGCTCAATTGATCGCGCGTATCTCGCGAGCCGCGCGACCCCCTGCTCCCGTTTCGCGCGATCTATAACTCGCAGGTTTGGCTGCGATTATTCAATTTTTTTAGTTTTACCTTTTTTATAATGCTAGGAAATTTTTTTATTGCACTAACAAAAGTGTAAGGCATTTGTCTTGCGAATAAATTCTTTTTAAAAGATATTGAACATTTAAAACACTTTTTCTACTTAAAAACGTTCCTAAAAGAATAAAAAAACATTTTCTTAAATTAAACAAATCTTTGTAAGATGGAAACTCTGATGGTCGATGCAAAAATTTGTAATTTTTGCCATCCTCTGGCAAGAAATGATAATGAATCAGCGTTTTCGGGGAAAGGAAGTTGGGTTTTAATTTTTTTAGGTTAAGCGAGGGGTGACGTGTGAATTATATAACCGCTTTATGACTGACGGAATAATTAAGCCGAGTTACTTAATCGACGCTAGATACCTCAAAGCGAGCTGCGGAATAATAAATGGCCGAACGATTACGTTAGAATCGACTCGTATATTAATCCGCGCGATTACCGGCGTTTCGCAATTTCTTGCGGATGTGAGTGAAATTGTGCTTCGGAGACAATGTTGACCGACGGATGTTGTGACTGTTTCGTTTCGAACTTTTATATCAGGTTTTTTTGCATTTAGATATCCGACTCATTTTTCTCGTTTCGTCAGTTTCGACAGTTTCCATTATAACGCCACCTTTCGATCGGAAGCGGGAACTACGTGTCGAAACAAACGTTCGGACCAACAAGTAGGTCGCGGAAACATCAAAAACTTGTCTCAACGCGACACTTGGCCTCGTTCGTAGTTGGACTCTTCATACACCTCGTATCACGTGGGATTCTGTTGATCCTACTTTCTGGTACCAAGGAGTAATTCTAATTAGATTCTGTTTGTAATACAAATGTGGTCGAGCACTGATACCGTATGGTATACCATTAGTGAAATCGTATCACCGTGTCAGTGACATTGTGTAATGTTGCCCCGACGCTCGTTTTCCTTTATATTACAAACTTTACGACATACCTTGCAAAACCCGCGAACTTGCCGTTCCGTTCAGTCGGGATAGTCGTTTCGCGGTTTTTGGGAAGGTTCTTTTTCGTGATTGCGATTGATCAGTAAATCATTTCTCATTCGCTCTGCTGATTTTAGTAATTTATTTCTCCAGTGACACAGTTCGCGTTGTATATTAATAAAATATAATTAATGTAATATAATTAATTAATTAATTAATACTGCATACGAAATGTTACATATAATTTTTAATGGATATTAGGATATTTACTAGAATCCAATAATTCAGCTTCTAGAATGCTAATGAGAGCTTGTAACTACTCTATTCGTATCTCTATGATTCATTTATGATCACAAATTAAAAAATGCACACACTAACTATTGATTGAATTACTATACTATTTTTGTACCGGATAAGATTCTCTTTCCTACGTTGAATTGCGGAGAAAATTGGCGATTTTTGAATGTCAAGTACTGAAAATCGGAAAAAGTCGACGGAAAGGCGCGTCGACCCGCATGACGAAATTTTCGTGCGGGCCTCATTACGATAAATCGCGGTCGCGCGATTTAATCGCTTTCGCAAAACTCGACGGTTACATCTACGCGTTGCATTACAGCCCGTTCGACGCATTCCGCGTTGCGACAGCGCCGCCGGCGCGCCTGTCACGAACTCGGCGGTACTGTCATCGGCGTCGCCTGTCAGTCGCTTTTCCCGCTTCGGAAATGACGATTTATTTGCGTTTTCCACCGAGGCCTTGATCCCGCGCGATATTTCGCGCACCTTCCTTGCGCAACGCCTTTTAAACAAGTGCGCAATCCGGCATTTTTCATCCGACTCGCGGTCTGCATCGTAAAATCTCGCGACATTCTTTCGCGAATTCTCGTTCTCCGTTCCTTTTTGTCGTTGATCATTCAAACTGTTCCTACTTTAGTGTTTTAGATTATTTTTTACGGTTAGGAAATAGATATCGAATTAATTGAGGGATTAAAAATTGATAGAAAAAAATAAAATATAAATTGCATAAAAATAAAAATAAATTAAAAATGAAATGAAAATAAATTAAAAAAATTGTTAATAAAATTCAAATAAAATAAATTTTTTTTAAATAGCGATACAAGAGAAACGTAATGCCGCTCCTGCAATTTTATACATTTTTCTCAAGGTGCACGTTAGAAATGACATTACTTACATATGGAAACATTTCTTTCATGTTCATTTATTTTAGACTTAATTTTACATCAACAAAAAAAGTATCTTTCCCAAGCCGTTTTTCGCGCGATATAGCCTGCCGTTTGTTGTGGTCCGGCAATTATAGTCTCCCGTCGCTTCCGGTCCGGTTTTTCGGCCATCGATAATGCACGTCAATGCTTCGAACTTGGTCGGTTGGTTGCAACAGGATTTTCGTCTCTAAAAAATGCATCACCTCTCATGGCGCGGCATGTATCTCGACCCAATCGATTGCGTACGCGGAATCTCGAGCCTTACGTCCGAGCCTTTTGTTTCACGTTCAGGACACCCGTACGTGCGATTGCGCGGACATTAATCGAACTTCGACGTGACAATTTCGCACAGGTGTCGCGCCGCGCAATCAGTTTCGACTTGTTATTCCCTTTTTGCCGCGGTTTTTTATTCCGCAGCCCACTGACACAGATCCGCATTTGTATAAACGATCAACTCGATTTTATAAAAATACGATTTTTTCGGAGATCCGAATACGCCAGAAAAAATAGTTCATCCAAATGAAAACACTTTTACTTTAATTTGGAAAAAAACTTACAGTGTTTTCAATGGTAAACAGATATGTTAAATTAGAAAATGGTTTTGAATTGCACTGAGACAAATGTCCTGTTGTCAAAAAAGGATTTCTTTTGATAGAGAACGAATTCTAAAAATTTTGTTTCAGGACAAAACGCTATTTTTCGTGGCTAAGAATTGTTCTAATGAAAATTAATGTTTTTCTCAGTGTGATTTCGATGAAAATGATTCACTTCGATGAAAATATTATTCACTAATATATCAGTGAATAATATTTTTAAAATATGGTAGAAATATTTAAAAAATATTTTTTAATTAATATATTATTAACGTCTGCGTATATTTTATAAGTGAAAAAGTTTTTCGACCAATCCAACATGACACGAAGCCTTCTTAGGCTTCATCTACAATTTTCCGTATGTAGTAATTCTGAAGAGGGCCAACTCCAAATGGCCGAAACGTTCAATTAATTAAAGCCTCTATAATAATAATTATAGTCTGCTAAATTGGTCGAAAAATTTTTTCACTTATAAATATTTTTTAATATTAAATCATATTTTAGAGTTATTATAAAAATGTTAGAAGTCCGGCTAAAATAATATTTAAAACATATATTTATAATATTCTGAAAATATTTCTAAAATATTTATTAAACCTTTTTATAAATATTATTAAAGTGTCTTAAATTATTAAAATAATTGTTTGAATATATATTATTATTTAAATAAGAGGTTTTTAATGTTTTAGATTATTTTTAAAATATTATAAAAATTCTGTTAAAATATTATTTTGAAATTATATCTAATATTTCAGCTAATATTTCTATAATATTTTTCACTGATAGGGATGGCAATCTAAACGTGGACTCAAAATCACCATACTTAACTTAAAAAAAGAACTTAAATTACACCTTTTCGTTTTATGGGAAAGGTTCTTTGGACGTTTCTATCTGGAAAAATCAAGAGAACAGTAAATTATTTTTTACCTTTCCTTTTTTCGTCAATTTCCAAATCAATTCGATCGTCCGGCGCAACCTTCGCGAATCGACGCATCACGTTCCAACATTTCTTTAGCCTTTTTTCCCTGGTAGAATTTCGCGAATCCCAATGTCGAAATGTGTGTACAGTGACGTCACGCGGTTACGTTCGCGTTCCGTCGAATTTGAATTTCAATGGCGCGCGAATTGTCGGCTTTTCGTTTTTCTCGGCGACACGAAAAAAACGACGATTTTTGCGTAGCCGCGGCCCCATTGTTTACAAATGTCACGCTCGCGGAGATGCGAATGATTAATCAGCGAGCCGCCGGAGAAAAAGCGCGCGCGGGAATCGTGTTATTCAAATGATATTGACGCGTTTCGCGCCGTCACAGCAACAATTATACTTTTATTGCGGTAAGACGGGAATGTTGATTAATGATACAGCGAATGCAAATGCTCGTGTAACTTTCGTAGGAAACAAACGATCGCGGCGGATGAGTAATTTTCAATCGGATAGGCATGAATTTTTATCGAATAATTAACGGGGATGGCGCGTTATCGCGGTACGTGGGTACCCGCCGAGTGCGAAAATATTTCTCGCGCAGAAGAGAAAGACGGGTGAAGGACGGGACACCGCGGATCTGACGTTTACCGCGTCCGTGGCTTGCACCATAAATTGCCGACCGCAATGCGCGACACACGCGTCGCGTTGCTGCGCGCGAGCGCGCATTTTTTCTGTCGGGTTCTATCGCGAAGATTACGCTGAGGGTACGAACCCAATTAAAATGTCCTAATACTACGCAATAATACTGCAATATATCTTGAATATTTGTCAGAATTATTTAAGTGCGCCAGAAATACTTCCAAATATTTGGTAATACACTGTAAATAGGTAGTGTAAAAGACATGAAATATTACGTAAGAAAGTCAATATTACGTAAAATTGTATGAAGATAGTTATTTTATACCCAAAATTAGGTGAAAACTGTAATTTTACGTGAAAATGTACGTCAATTTATGCTAAATCGCAAGTGATATTTCAGTTATATTCAAAAAATTATACCTGGAATGTGCCAAAAATATGTAAAAACATTTATAAGCATCTTAGAAACTTAAAAATATTTTTTTTTAATTTTTGGAAATGTACCGGAAATGCATCTGTTACGATGCAATAATATTTTTTAGAATATGCTGGGAATATTTTTTCCCCGGTCATTCAATGTTCCTGGAATGTTTTGGGAATATTTTTTAATATGTTGTAATATTCCTGACGAATTTGAAATATTCTAGAAAAATAGTCTGGGCATATTACGAGATTAGTGTGCGCTATTAGGGTGATTTATTGAAAAATGAGATACATGGAGAAAAAAAATGAGACAATTAAGTTTAAAAAATGTTACGATTTTGAACTGCCAAGCGCGAAACGAAACCCTAAACTCTAAAAAATAATGGTAGGCCACTAGAGGAATCGGAATGTCGGAATTAGAATTCCATATGCGCCAAGCGGAATCCACTTGCAGCAAGCGAATTCCGCTTGCGTCGAAACGATATCTGAATGTCCGCTCAGTTGACGTCGATTCGACACGATTCAACTCAGTTGACAACGATATCGACATTGATTCAAGTCAATTTGACATTGATATAACATCGATTGGACGTCGATGATCAATATTCATCATGCGTTGAATCAACATCGACAATCGATATCGATCTGATGTCTAATCGACGTCGACGTACCCACTTAAAATTATCCGACTCCCCATGAAGAAATTGCCAGATTGCCAGAGGTGCCAGAATTGGGCAAACTCTGGTCCAGTACTGGAGAGATAACGTCACGCTAGAGTATCAGAGTGCCAGAGTCGGACCAGTACTGGACTATTTGTTTTTTTCCCACTAGGTCTAAATGCGATTCGGATTCCGACTCGGAATTTTGGGCGGCAATGTATCGTCATTTTCGCACAGAATCAGATATGAAAAATGTTAATTTTGGCACAAGTGATCACTGATGTAATCGTTTACGAAAATTCGTTATCAAATTCGTTCAAATCATAGTTTTTGTTTGCCTGTTAATAATCACAGTCGAATGACGGTGATTCGTTTGTAATACGGATTCAAACTTCTTTTTGAGCTTTTTGTACAAAGTATATATTTTTGTGTTATAATAATGAAACAATAATTGGATAAATTGTATACAAAATTGTTTTCGTAAACTTGTAAAAAAGTGAAATCTTCACGTCAATTTCAACAAATTTGTTATAACATATAACATAATGATTAGCAATATTGGTGAACATTATTGCGCGTCACTGAACATACCAAAATTATCGAAATGTTACAATCAGTTCATCATAAACGCAAAACATCCATTCTCTGTCATAGGATTACATAGAATGGATGTTTAGCCCATAACCAGTCAAAGGGTAGGTTCAAAATAAGTCTTTGTCTACAGTATATCGTTCAAAAATTGAATTCTCCTTAACTTTGTTACCGTACTTCAATTTCGTAATATCCATCTATCTTTTATAGCAGTATACAAGTTTTTACTAAAAATTTGTTGAATAAATAAAAACCTAGACCGACCTCGGATTTTAAGCAATTCCTTCAATTATCCAAATACATGTTATCTCGTGGAAAAAAAACGAGAAAAAACAATAATTGCACAGTTGCATTTTTTATAATCCGAAAAATGCGATTTATAATTCAGACCTCCAGTATAACTCGAGCGCGCAAATTCCTTAAATGAATATATTTATGTAAGTAGCAACACTTGTCTTTCTTTAATTATGGAATAAAGGACTCATTACAATTCAGGCCGATTAGCGGGATTAAAAATACGGCTCTCGTTCCGGACAGCGTCGCGCGATAATTGAAAGGCGTGTATGGCTGTCGCGCGGCTTCATTAACTTATTGAAACCTTTTATTCAATATTAACAGCCAATTGAGAAAAAGAAACAAAATACGTGTCAGCGGGCTGGCGTATATTGGGAAGCTACGACTCAGACTCGAAATGAATCTTTCATAATTTTCCGATGCACGGAATATAGGGCGCGTGCATTTTTACTCAACGACGGTCCGCTGTAACGACGTTATAAGTTAATTATTTCACGAGTAAATTTGTCAGTTCGTACGACTCTGGCGCGTATTCTTCGACCGTTTTTCGCGATTTCGCTTTTTATTTAATTTGCGGTTAATCGAGTCTGATTAGTGTTGATATTTTTCGTGCAAGAAAAAATAAAAATTTGCTTTCTGAAGCTGAAGTAACATGTCTGCATCCTTCCCTGCTCAGGAGATTTTTATTGGTATTTTGTTAATTGTATGTCTTGAGGCATTCAATTCATAGAGTATTTCGTTTTTATTTTCATTGGTTTTACCATCGATGTGTTCGTGAGAGAAAATCAGTGATAGGATTGAACGATGTAATTTATATTTCATAAAATTGGATGAAAAATATCACAACGAATTACCCGGTTATTTTTGTTGCGGACGAATAATTCTTTTTAAAGCTTGTTTATATGCAGTGGATTTTAATGTAAAAAAGCATAATTAAAATTTACATCTCGGTGAAATCTGAATCTTTAAGAGCTGAGCAATCGATTGTGATAACGTCGTGCATTTTCAATCGTTGCAAAAAAACATTTAGTCGATTTGATCTAATTTTAAAACAGAGTGAGATTTTTTAATAAAACCATATTATTTTTGTTGTAATTCTTCACTCTTAGAAATATTTGATTTGATTCTAAAAGAATGTCTTTTTGAACAATAACTTCTTGTCTCAAAGCATATGTTATTTCGTACAAAATTGTGCCTTTTATTTCAAATCAACAGTATGTTTCAATAAAAAACAAATGTTTTTTTAAGGAAAACTATCTTCTTGTACTATCAAATGTATTCTTTTGTCCCGAAAAAGAACGTCCTGTTATCTAACTTAGAATTTACGATAAAATCATTATTCCAACGGACAATTGAAAGGTTATGAATATTATATTGCATAATAATTATTTACATACAACAATTGTCATTTTCAGTGCGTTTTATTTGACACGAAACGTCACATATTTTTAAGATATTTTTTGAATGAAAACATATTTTGTATTTATCATTTGTTTATTCACAATATATATTATTACAAATTAAACTAAATTAAACTTTTCATTAACTTTAAGATTATATTATATCATAATATACATAGGTAGTATTTAATTATCATACATATTCCGTGAAAAAGATTACACTCTAAAAAATATCCAGCTACCGTAAACGGAATCCGGCAACCGTATCCGGAAAATCCGATCAAATATCGCGTGAGAGGAATTCCGGCTACCGTAACCGGATTCTGGCTACCATGATCGGA
>JABFPB010004094.1:0-15562 GCA_022817645.1 Ceratoteleas bidentatus | reverse complement strand
CAAAAACTAAGGGATATTGTGGGATCAATAATTTTCCTGAAGCCGCTGTCTTCCACAATGGAAAATGGCCTGCCATTCACCGTACACATTTCAATGCAAGCGTCTCTCAGGGCGTCTTTAGACATTCTGATTGAAATTTGAGTTGTCAATATTTCCTGTATATTTCTGTGATCACTTTTTGCCTTAATTTGGGGTTCGGCAGGCGAAGCGTACGGGACTTTCTTAATATTTCTCCATAAATCAGGATGTTTTGTTTTGATATGTTTCGTATTAAATACATTTAATAATTAATATTAATATAATAAAAAAGTTTTGTTTTTAGAATAGGGTAAATGCACCAGTAAATGACCGGGCACAAGTGACTGACCGGTATGATAAAAGAACATAAAAATAATACACTTGTTTGTAATACGAAAATGTGAAAAATGCCCTTTAATTTCCGCGCGATACTCAAATTCTCCAAACTTTTCCAGCGTTTACACGCTGGAAAAGTTTCATTGTAATCGATCGAGCCATTTTTAATTTTTGCATTGTAATCGATCGAGCGATTTCTAATTTTTGTCATTCCTACAAATAATATTATTTACTTTTAATGTTGTTTTGCATCTGCTTGCATCCACTATGACTTTACAACGACTGCAGTTATTTATAACGCAAACTCAAAATGTTCGTAACACGGATTTTCTGTTTTACGCGGCATTGCACCTTTTTTTCTGGTATTGCGTAGGTTATGGATGGCATTCGACTGGCGACTTCTTGTTTACAGTTTACAGAATATTTGCAGTTTGGTTGTTTAAACTTTGATCTTGGCATTTTAGGTTGTTCGTAACTTGTAAATTGTCATACTGACCTAAATTCACGCACAATTTACGATACTTTAACATGGGACATAGTTTAATCTTCAAAATTGGCCCTTTTTCGCTACACTTTGTTCTGATTTTTAGGTTTATTTTAGGTTTATAGTCTGAATTATAAACTGTTCAGGAGGTTGGGGTGTGAACTAAATTCATGATGAGAATTTGATTGAAAAAATGTATTCTAAAGATACATTTAGAAGGAATTTTTTGGCAAAGTTTGAAGACAATCGACTCGCTAGTTTAAGAGAAATGAAATGAATAGAGTAGAATTTGTTGAATTTATTTCTCTTGAACTAGTGAGTCGATTTTGTTCAAACTTTGCCCAAAAATTCCTCGTAAATGTATCTATAACATATATTTTTTTCATTAAATACTGATCGTTATTTTAGTTCACATCCATTTTTTATTATTTTGTATCAACATTGTATGAACATATTTTAATGTTCCCATGATGAGAACGTAACAATACTTGGATATCATGTAAAGAAACAAATTTGCTTTATTTTGTTCAAATTCGGTTAAAAATCCTCTCAATGAATTCGCTAAAACTGCAATTTATAACATACGAAGCATTAAAATTTCAGGTTATTTAAATAATTATAATAATAAATATTACTGTCAATAATTATTTAGTTTGTAAACTTTGTCTCTCGGCACCGCGCTGCTTTCGATGGTTTTCGTGAATTTGTTCATCGCTTTACTTCTTCCATCCTTGTCCCTCTAAATCATGCCCCAACCTCCTTAAAGTACGATTCTCCACAAGTATTTCATTTCATCAACCCCCTTATCTCCAATGTTGATAATTTATCCAAAAACAGTATCATAATGTGAAACGATCATTTTTCTCTGGAAAAACTCAGCTTGGATACCCTTAACAGCCATTTAGCCTGGCATTAACAACGCCACCTAGCCCGACGTCAACAACGCCATCTAGGCTGGCGATATCAGCGCCATCTACCCAGGCAACATCATCACCTATGCTCCCATTGATACCAAATGTCAGGATGATTTTTGGGTCCCCGAAAACCACCCCACACCCTCACCCCTCCCCACTTCCTCCCCACTCCCCAAAATTCACCTTTCCCACTGTCGGTGCTGCCCTCGCTCCTGACCTCGTCCGTGACGCTGCCCTCGAGCACTCCCGACACCGGGCTGTGGTTGGCAGAGTCCCTCTCCTCCAGCTGCGACCTCATCTCGACCTCCTTCTCGCCCTTTCCCTCCTCCTTCTCCCCCTCCTCCATCTTCACCTCCTCCCCCTCCCCCTCCTCCTTCTTCGGGCTCTCCGCGACCTCCTCGCAGCTCATCTTCCCCTCCTCGATCCTCTTCCCCAGGTCGCCTTCCCCGCCCTGGCTGTCCTTGGCCTGGTCCGCGTCACTTCCGGTCTGCAGTTTCTTCGCAGCCATCTTCTGCTCGGCGTCCTGCTTACTCTTATTAATCAAAACCGGGTCCGTGCGGTCGAGCTGCTCGATTATCGCATCGTCGTCGAACTGGTCCAGGTCGGTGCTGCGGTGGTGCCGGTCCACCACGCTCTTAGTGAAATTGATCGGCTGCGGCGGCGAGCGCCGGATCTGACTGCTGAGGCAGTCGGAGGGGTTTTTGCGCGGGCTGTCGATGTTGAGCGAGTGCTCGAGGTTGGGATAGGGGCACCTGGGGGGCCGGGCCGGGGAACCGGGGGGGTCAGAGGGCAGCTGGCTGCGACTTCCGCCGGGGTCACCGCGTTCCACGCGACGACGCTTGTACCAGAAGAGGCCGATGATCAGTGCGAACGCGGGCAGGCTCCAGCGGATGAGCTGCAGTTGCGCGGCCATGTTTGAGGTCCACGGTGGAATCTAGGGACGGTCACTGGTGACGGTTCCTGCGGAGAGGGCGCGACATTAATATTATTATTATTATTATTATTATTATTATTATTATTATTATTATTATGATCTTTATTATTAATTAAAGTACTGGGATACTCCCGTAATGTACTACTATAAGAATACACTGATAGCGAAAACATAAGAAGAAGAAGAAGAAGAAAAATATTTACAAAATATATACAAAATAAACATAGAGAACAAAGTAAAAACCTGCGAAAATGAGCCCATTTTTCGTCATGAGCGAAAATTGGGACTAGGAGAAGTTTTTGACTGTTTCAGAGTTTTTTTTAGATATTTTCAGAGTTACGATTTCTATAATATAAGTATTTATTGCTCTGGGCATTAGCCTTATGAGCGATAGGCAATTACATATTAATTTTTTACAATAAGTTCACTGGACATATAATGTAAATACAAAAAAAAGACAAGTAAAGTTGATGTAAACAAAATATAGTAAAAAAGACAAACCCGAAATACAAATAATGAATTGACCTTAAAGACGCAAAAGAAAATAAAATAAGATAGAATAATGAAATAACATATGATAGAAGGAGATTGTTAATTTTGTTTGAAAATTACCAAGTTTATTGCAAAAAAATTAAACATGGTAACTGTGTTAAACATTTAACAATGTTAAAAAATCTCACCCATCTTTATATTACGACAAAAATAAATAGGAAATCCCAGTTGAGAAATTCCATTAGGACTAGTTCTAATTGTATCTATGCTGTTTTTGACAAGATTTTTTCAAATCGATGTCTCTTAAGATTAGGACTTCTCAGTGTATTGTTAAATGGAGATGTACTGGTCTTCAACCAAATTTTAAAATGTCCTAATCTTCATAAGAGGGATCCAAATGTTGTATATGATTTGTATAGGGTGCTTGATGCCCACATGGAATTGTATATAAATTTTATTTGTATATAATTGCAGTTCCATGTCGCAAATATGTTCTAATGGTTTATATTTGGTTTTGCGAGTGTTTTTTTAAATGTGTCTGATTGTTTCTAATGGAATTTTGTGGAAATGGGATTGTGTGAAAATGTGGACAGGAAATTATCTTGGAGAAAATAAACTTTCTACCTGAAAAACGGAAATGCGAGGAACTGTCTTTTTCTTCCTGTTTTTCATGAAAGAAATTTCTCAAAATTCAAAAATGTGTACGAAAGTTATATGAAAAATGAATGTACGAATGAAAAAGATGTACGAAAACGAAATGAATCGTTATTTTACTCACCCCCCCCCCCCCATCGACACTTTTTATTTTCAAAGGTATTATTGTACAATGTTATCGAATCAACATCTCTGATAGCCAGCGGAATATATAAACGATTTACATAAAATATAAGTAAATGCAACTCAGCCATTTGAATTAAAATTTACATAAATTATATAAAAAATCGTATACATAATAATTATATAATATTTACGTAATTTGTATGTGACTGAAAAAGGTATATAATTTATATACCTTGAAAAAACATAGTAAAAGTTTATGACTGCGTTTGGTTTTCGAACTTTGACATTTTTATGTACATTGTAAGTCTGATTTATGAAAATAGGGGGTTCGATTCTCAGCGATGACAGTTTTTCCTTCTTAAAATTTTATTAATATTTTATTTTGGAACAAGAATAATATTGTTTTCGTTTTAGAGGTGACACCTAACTTAGAAAATAAATGAAAAAAACGAAAAAAACGCTTTTCTTGAAAATGCGTAGTCGAAAATGATCAAAATTGAGTTCAAAACACGCGAATTTTAACGCAGAATGTCGCTATGGTCAGTAAATCATCATTTGTTACTATTTTCTTTTCTATTAACAAAACATCACTTTTCGCGCCAAACTGCCAATTCAAACTTGCTCTGTGCTTTGGGCATTACCTCAAACAAAAGTGAAACAGAAAACTACAATAATGCACTGAACTAAACACAAAGTTTATATACTATAACAATAATTTTAATTTTTTTTCTATATTTACAATTAATTTGCAAGAGACAAAAAAACCTACAACAATATCTTCGCAAAAAAACAGCAAAGCTTTTGTTGTGATTATACCGGCGGAAAATTATGTTTCTTTCCTCATATCAGGCAACAAAGTTAAATATTTTATGAAAAAATTACACCTTCCCCTTATTACACCAAAACCTTCACTTACGGATGAATGCCATTGTCATTTTCATATCCATTTTCGGTTCTGTTTTGGTCCCTTTGATACTCACTGGTCACACGGTGATCTTAGAATTGAGGTTAGCTCGGGTCTACTATACAGCGCATGCGTAATATGTAAACACATTACGCATGCGAACACCAATTTGGGTATTTTGTTGCCCAAATTGATTTAGATTTATTTTATGGATTAATTATTATTGATATTTTTAGTAAATATTTTTGTAATTAATGACGAACTTATTATGAATCTTAATAAATGGATACTTCGATATGGTATTTTCCCCAAAATCAATCGGATATGTCTTTTTTGTGAGAAGAATACCAATCGCAATTTTTTAAACTTAAATGAACATTTTCTAGACATTGTTTATCTAAAATGTATTTTCACACAGAGTAAATCTCTGTCGTAGAAAGAAAGTCGACTGAATAACAAGAAACGAATTCCTAATGCAACCAAGAATAATTAGGATTTACTACATAAATATACTCCCCTGAATGGATGTAAAAATAAATTTAAAAACTTTCAAAAAATTAGAAAAGAATATGAAAATTGTTTAAACAAATGAAAATGAGTTATGGTCGGGTTTAATGATGAAAAAAATCTACCAGAACTGGGATTCGAACCCATGACTTACGGTGTATTAGTCGGAAAGTGTAGCCACTCAGCCAGTCTTTATATTCAAATATTTTTTTAGAGTTTAGACTTCAAGGCTTTTTTTGTGTAATAGGTATAGCTTTTAAACAATTATTTGCATGCGAAGACTTTGGCAGAGTGGGACATGGGTTCAAATCCTGATGAAGATGGGTTTTTTTCTTGGATTGAAATAAAAAAGCTGATAACTTTCATGTTTTCTAACTATATTTATTTATTTTAATATTTATTCTAGTTTGCATACAAATGCATAGAAATGTTTAAACGGATAAGTGTAAAAATCTATGCAAATCTACTCTATTGAGTCAAAAGCGTACTTTTTCATAAAAAGCACAAGCGTACGAAGTGCGTAGATATTTTTACTTAGAATATACGTATTTGATGTAGAAATGCGAAATTTTTTTCGCCAGGAAATTTTCTTCCAGTTGATATTTGAGTCATTGATTAACTTAAAAATTGAATAAATGCCAAAACATGTACAACCAAATAAATAATGATCGAAATAAAATTAATCTGATATATTTTAAGGTCCTTAGGATTTTACGTAAATTTCGCAACTTTATATTAAGTTTACATATACTTCATCGAGCTTATTTGGAGAACTCTTAAACTATTTTGTAAAACGATGTCTATGGCTTTCAACAAATACATCCTGGCCATCACAGTTGGAATCAGGTGTGGATATCCTTCCTGAAAATGAAAGTATTCGTTTAATTTCACCCAAAAACAGATTTGCAATAAATCTATGCACGAGAGATTAAAATAGATATTTCAACATTGTAAGTGCCATCTCACCACTAATATTCGAGTTTTGCGATAATAAACGCTGAATAATTGGCACAAGCGTTGTACAAAAATACAAGTCTGCTGATGACAAATTTCAAAAGTTGGTGCAAATTTAATACACTTGTTCAAAGTTTCTGGGTACGCTGCAACATAATTGTAAACAAGCTGCCATTCTTCCTGAAATAAACGCAATATTAATGGAAGAGGGTACAATTTATGCAAAGTTACGTAGAATACAAACAGTTTTAAAAAATACCTCCTGACTTAACAGAGAAAAGTCTATTTTATCGATGTCCGTCAGTTCTGGATATTCTTTCGTCCTTAGCTTTTCGTCAAACTTTTTGAAAATTGCTGAAATTCGAGCTGTATTGTATAAAACAAAAGCTGCTCCTGAAATAAATATGGTTTCTGGATAATCTTAAAGAATTCCTTCAAAATTATCTTGGTGAAAAGGGAAAAATATTTCCAATATATTTTCAATACAAAAAATCACATTTACCTTTAACATTTTCTACATTTTCTCTGCAGCAATTCACAGTCAAAGGTCTGCTGGGTTTAATGCTTAGCATTTCAAAATTGATGACAGCATTAGCAATATTTTTCATCAAATTATCGGAAATGACGTCACCATCAGAAGATAACAGTTTCTGTTTGGAAATTTCTTCCACCTGGCTTAATTTCATTTGAAAATACTCATCCCAGCTCAAGGAACCTTTTTCGTCAGTCTTGCCACTTTTCACCACTCCACAAATGTATCGCCTGTGATTGTCTAAATGCTTCCCCTGAGATTTTGTGGTGAAAACATAATTTCTATCAGAGTCCACGTTCTGGTTTAGAACATATCCTTGACTTCTTAAAATGTTTTCAGTCACATTTCTCACGAGTTCAAGTCTCCTCAGTGAAAGACTGGAAGCGTTTTCTTGATCGATTTTCAGGTTGAACGACTTTGGTGATTTCGTCTTATTATTGCCATAACTTTGTCCCTGCTGGAGAGTGGTTTTGATAACTTTTTCTGTGAGAGTCGGACGATCCAAAAATACGGAAACTCGGTCGTTTTTGAAGGAACATTTCGATATCCTTAAATTCCAATTCCCGGAAATTGTCACGAGTGAAGTTATGGCCTAAAATAGAATTATTTTTAAAGATTCTTAGAATATTTAAGGCTACATTTCTACAGATTTATGTTTAATTGTAAAAATAACAGTTATTGCAAATTTTGAAATAAATATAATAAATTGCATTTGGAATTAGAAGATATGAGTACCTTATTTGCTATTGTGTCAATGTCTTCATTTTTGTGCAAATCGTTCCTTTTCTGCAAATAATACTCGAGAATGTTTTCACATTTTGCGGAATCTTCCTCCACATAACCTTTCCAGGCATGAATCGAGGTTAAAAACGTCAAATCCCCGTTCACCGATAGATTCTCATCATTCACCTTCACGACTGACAGCTTTTCAGCATTTTTGCCAGTTATCTCGCGAATTATGTCCTTTATTACGTTAGACAAAAATAATGTTGACGAATCGTCCGATTTTGACACTTCATTCGGATGCATTTCTGCTCCAATGGGAGGATCCAAGACAGTTCTCTGTCTCTTTTCAGTAAAGTTTATAGGTTATGTATTGAAGCCGAGTTTTTTGTAATGTTTTGGTGCGAAGAGAGGAAGGAAAGGACAAAGTTCAAATTATGGGGTAAAGTGAAAAAATGTTTGTTTCATATTCGAATTTCAATTTATTGTAATGATTAAGTGGATGAAGATGTAAACAAGTATTGTAAACCAATTAAAATTTTTTTGCATACTGTTCAAGTTTGTGAAAAATGTTTTTATAAAAAATAAAGATAGATTATGCAATCGTTTATTCATTTCAGGATTTCAATGAGGTGTACAGTGAAAGTTATAAAAAATGTTAAATCGCAATGCACCTCCTGGGGAATCGCCAAATTTTGCACGAATAATAATGTTAATTTGAACAAAACTGACGATAAATGGCGGGAAGAATTATTTGCTACAATGAAAATTTATAAGGATTTTGTATCTGAAGAGGAAGAGAACTCTTTGATGAAAGAAATGGAACCTTATTTGAAACGACTAAAATATGAATTTGCACACTGGGACGATGTTAGTAATAAAATTCAGTTAGTTAATTTATTTACGAATGTATGATTAAATTATTAATAAACTTATTAATAAAGAAAATCCTCCTTATCAATCATCTCAGTATATCTCTCATGTAAATATTTTTGGATTACTTTTATATTGTCCTTTGATAACATAGGCTATACATGGATACAGAGAAACAGAAAGACTAAACTGGAATGCAGAAAATGTCAAAGTAATTGACAGGATTAGGGCAAAGGCATTTCCCCCGAATAAGCCACAGTTAAGTCTTGTACATGTGTTGGATTTATCAGCAGATGGTTTGATTAAACCTCACGTAGACAGTGTTAGGGTAAGAATTAAACTTTATTTTATTAATAATTTGTACTCCTTTTTTTAAATTTGCAGTAAAAATTATGTTTAACTGCAAAATTCTGTAAATTTTATCAATGATTATAGTTTATTATTCTGATAAAAAATTGACTTTGTACAATTGATAATTCTACAGTTTTGCGGAGATGTTATAGCAGGAATCAGTTTACTGAGTGACAGTGTGATGAGACTGACAATGGTTGGAAATGAAGATAAATGCAGAGCAGATTTTTTCCTGCCAAGAAGATCGTTGTACATAATGAGGTATATAAAAGGATGAATAACTTAAAAAAAACTTTTTTTAGAAAAGAATAGAAAGATAAGATTTTTAGCCATTTGTCTGAAATTCATTTAACCTATTTTGAATGCTATAATAGTTGAATGAATTCCAATTTATCAATTCAATTTAAATTAAACTTTCTTTATTGCCTATGATCTTACTGGGATTGGAAAGAATAGAGGAGAATTCTCACAAATTAAAAACTCCTTGGGAAAAGATTTAGTGGAAAAGGAATAATCATCGAAAAAAGAATTATATTGCTGAAGAGAAGAGAATATTAAATTATTTTAATTTTGTTTCAGTGGCGAGGCAAGGTATAAATACAATCATGAAATTTTGGGAGAAAAGGAGTCATATTTCAATGGTGAAAAAGTGACTCGTGGCAGAAGAGTTTCTATAATATGCAGATGTGAGCCTAACAAAGATAAAGAAAACGATTAGATATAATTGTTGAAGTTTGTTAAAATACAGTAACATTAACTGAATCGCCTTTTTCATTTATTTCAATTAGCTATTAACTTATTATTCTTACTACGTTTTATCCTGTATTATTTATTTATTTATTAATTTTCTTATGCATTTATTTATTTATCTTGTCACCGGCTCATCGATTATTTACTTATTTATTTATCCATTTATGTATATTGTTTTTCCTATTTATTCATGTTTTTATTTATTATTCACGCACCTTTCTTATCTTATTTTTCTCATGCGCACTCACTCATTTGTCTGGTCTACTGAACTGATGTACTCATTGTCATTGTCAAATTGTATCTATGTAATTTTGTTTTCTCAAAATACTTGTATTTTTGTATTACTTGGTAATCGCTCATAAGGCATACTGCCCAGAGCTAATAAACTTATTATTATTATTATTAAGTTCAGTCGGTATAAAAAATGTCACAATGTCGATTGATATATTTATTTTCTGCAACTTTATTTTACAGTATTCAACTCATAGACAATTTATTCTAAACAATTACATAATTGCTTCGTTGCCAACACACTTTGTTCTAACAATTCATTCATTGGTTTGACTTGTTCAGTGTGTTCCACATCGCTAATTAGTTTTTGTTGTATTTGTTCTGGGAAAGTAGAATAATGCTTCAAAATCTGGAATGGAACAATTTTTTTAATTAGTTTAACTTTAGTTTATTAAAATCTAGTTAATAATATAAGTATAATTAATTTACCTTGCTTAATGTGAGAAAGTTATTGCATAGAGTACCGACAGTTTCATCCAATTCACCTTTTATTTTCTGCAAGTGGTTACCCTGTGATACTGTATATTCCATGCTGCCAAATGTTTCGAAAAATTTTGCACAAACTTCTCCATTTAATTCACTGTTCTCATCCTAAATTAAAGATAAAGATATTTTACTTCTCTCAAAATAATATTTTGAAAATTTTAGAAACATTTTCAAAATATTTTTAAATATTAAGTGATATTTTATACATTGTTTGTAAAAGTTTTCATTTTACTTATCGTGTCATATTTAATCTGGTTTTAGTGCAAAGGTAATAGTTTTTCCAAATGAATGAACGGACTGCATATACCTTAACAAAATGCCCAATTTTCATATCATTTTGCAATTTATGTTGGTAATCTACATTTGCGCTTTGTTCCAAATACGTTTGTTGTATTTCAGGTGAAAGGTGGTTTTTTTTAATCTCCACTGACTTTCTTTGTTTTAAATTCTGAAACAAGTGTATTACTGATATAGTTACTATTGCAGAAATTAAAATCTTACAAAATGTACTTACATTGTACATGTCAACTGCTTTTGATTCCAAATCTATCTGGTTTTTAATTTTGGGCAGTATAGGTATTGTTTTCATAAAACGTATTAATGTGTCCAGAAAATTGCCACATTCTGCAATTGAAAAGTTGCCCTGCAAAGTATAAATTTAAATATTTTTAATAATTAATTAATTCAGCTATAATCAATCATCAAGAATTTAATCCAAATTATTAATAGGAAAAAATAGTAATACCTTCAACAAATTTTGATCAAGAATCATGCCAAGTTGTTTAAAATGCTGTATAAGTTTTCCTGTAAATAGAGAATAATTCCTTAGTCATAAAAGTTATTTAAAAAAAACTGTAATTATTTAGATACAAACGAATGTATGCAAATATTTCCTAGTAAAATGAAAAATTATATATCTAGGTACATTGTACTTAAATATATATTTAATCAATAATTTACTATAATAAATAAAATGATTATTACCATGCAGTTCAGATTCGCTTAGGTTATCGAATGATACATTTTTGAATCTATGGTGTAATTTTATGACCCATGCCAATAATTTGTACAAATGTTGGCCTTTCAGTAAACTTTTTGAGTCTTTCAAAGGTCTTCCGAGAAATTCCGGATAACGTAAATCAATCAAAACGTTGTGCAATTCGGCAAGTAGCTTTTCTTCACTCATTGTTGCCGTAAACTGACATGTTCCCTTTTAAAAGCCAGTAACTAGCATCTAAAGGCACTTTCGAAACATATTTTCCTTTCCGAGACATGAAAACGGGACCAAAGTTTACATAACCTCAAAAGAGATTCGTCAATGTTACTCAGGGCTTGTTTATTTGTTGAGTGAAATCGACAAACAAAGGACGCAAACAATTTCAGTGTTTAACGTAATCTGTAAATTAAACGCTGACAGGTATTCTTTCATATGGTATATTCATTATAGTGAAAACTAATGCATTTAGGCTTGTCTTTGTTTTGGTATTTAAACTTGACTGACAGATTACAATTTACAGTGCACTTAAACAAATTATTTTGAAAATAAAAAATGTATAAAAGTTACCATTTTTTTTAATTGTATTTCTATTTTTTTGTATTATTACATATTATATATTAATTCAGTATTTTTTACATGATTTTGTCTTTTTTTCCACAAAAAGGATAAAATGGATAATCTCAGTGAACCATCCCAAGCGCCTGACAAGAAAGAACAAGTTTTCAAAACACCCACCATAATGATTGGCCCAATAAAGGCCAAACCTAAAAAGCCCAAGTTACTTGCCAAAATTGAAGACAATAACCCAGAACCCAGAATTGAAGAAAACACCTCTCCCCAAGAATCCTCAGATCATACCGCAGATGAAAAGGAAGACAAAAGTTGTGAAAAGTCCGAATCCACACTCTATCCCTACAAAGAACCTTCTTGGGGAATGGTGCCTGAGAAAGAATACAAAACAGAAGTGTTGAAATCAGGCGTCATTTTGGAATGCATCAGTCTGTCCAGGAAAAGTTTTCACGTAATTGGAAGACTGTCGTCTTGTGACATTTCTTTAGCGCATCCAAGTATTTCCAGGTTCCACGCAGTTTTACAGTACGGATGTTTGGATGGGAAAAGTGAGGAGGCTGGGTTATACTTGTACGACTTGGGAAGCACACATGGCACATACTGGAACGGAAGCAAAGTTAAAACGAATGTCTATATAAAACTGCGTGGTGGTCATATGATTACTTTTGGGGGAAGTAAACGCAAGTTTATCATAGTTACACCTCCGGAAGATGAAGAGCCGGAGTCTATTTATACTGTCACGGAACTGAAGGTATTTTTCAGTTTTGAAAAATCAAAGGCCTTTTTAATTATTATTTATTTAAATAACAAATAAATAAATATTTCAATTTGTTTGATTTTTTGTTGTATAAACTGTAGTGAAAGTAATTTTTTATTTGGCATTTTGAACTTAGAACAATGTTTATTAGGAAATGAGAAAGAAAAAAAATGAAATATGAAGGAAAATGAACAAAATATGAAGGAAAATGAATGAAACATTTATTTTCTGTCATATTTCATTCATTTTCCTTCATATTTAATTCATTTTCCTGCATATTTCATTCATTTTCTTTCATATTTGATCAATAATCTTTCATATTTCGTTCATTTTCCTTTACATTACATTCATTTTCTTTCATGAAATGATTGAAATATGAAAGAAAATGAGTGAAATATAAAGGAGAATGAATTAATGTTTATTAGGAAATGAGAAAATTAGAATTAGATGAACGAGAGAGACAAGAAAAGTTACAAAGGATAAGGCAAGAAGAAGAAGAAGCAGCCTTAGCCGAAGAAGGAATAGATTGGGGAATGGGTGAAGATGCTCAGGAGGAGCCAGACATAGAAGACAATCCATACGCGCAAACTGAAAATCATGAGTTATATTTAAGTGATCCCAAGAAAACTTTGAGAGGCTGGTTTGAACGGGAAGGTTACAATTTACAGTATGAGGTTGAAGAAAAGGCACCTGGACAGTTTTTATGTTATGTTGAGTAAGTGTTATAAGTACACGAGATTCAAAATTTTTTTTTGTCATTTAAAATTTACTTATTTTATAGGACATAATCATTTATTTTAATTATATTTCGTAATGTTTAGTTTGCCAATCTGTGATTCGAAAGGAAAAGACATAAGAGCAGAAGCTTTAGTCAAAGGAAAGAAAAAAGAAAGTGTTATTCAATGTGCAATGGAAGCTTGCAGAATTTTGGATATGCATGGATATCTGAGACAATCCCACCATGGTAATTATGTCATTTTAAGCATATTTTGTTCTAAAAACATTCAATTATCTTTAAAATGGCTCATCGTGTTTTCAGAGAGCAGGAAAAAACGGAAAGCAAATACGGAAAATGATTATGGCGATTCAGATGACGATTTCCTGGACCGAACTGGAAGTGTTCAGAAGAAGCGAAATAAAAAATTAGCCAAAGATGCTGACTCGCTTTCACTAGTGAGTTACATGTATAATTTAATTGCAAAATACATACTTTATTTGATTTTATTTAATTTTAATTCATTTTTTTGTTTTACATAATTTTTTTTGTTTTTTTTGTTTTTGTTTTATTTTGTTTTTTGTTTTATTTTATATAATTTCGTTTCACTTTATTCCACTTTATTTTATTTTGTTTCATTTAGATTCATTTTATTTCCCTTTATTGCATTTTATTTCATTTTATTGGGATTTGACATAAACCGTGGCGCCCTCTGGATCCGAACTATTTTGACTATGTTCACGACATTTTTTTTTGTTAAAATTGTGTGCATAAATTAAATTGCATACTTGCAATTTACTTAGATTCTTTTAATTTAATGAAATGTGTTCTAATTATAATGTAGTTACTGTGAAAAATGAAAAATACTGTACGAAACCATAGTCAAAATAGTTCCAAATCCAGATGGCGCAACGGTTTATGTCAAATCCCAATTAAATAGAGAAAATTTCCAATCCCAACTGCACCTTTACACTGAACATTTACTTTGTAAGAATAGAAAAGTATCTGCAGAGTTTATATTACCTACCTTTTAAAATTTACAATTCAATACAATCACGAAGAAATTTGTTTTTTACAAACCATTTTTATCAACTTCTTTTACTGTGAATCAAATGGGATTGACTCGAAAAAATTGGTCAAACACTTAACAAAAAACAACCAATTGTTGAACAAACGAACTACCTTGAGCAATTATGATTAGTCAAGTATTGACCAATTCTGGGACAATCTGGTTCACTGGGTATTTCCCCAAAGGCTTCTAAGTTCACATTCTATTCTGTAGATCCCAATCCCTAATCTGACACGTTTGAATTTCGCGTGAAAAGTCAGTTACTGAAACTACATTTGAGGATACACTTTAACGCGCACTTTTGCGTTATTTTTGCGTTACGAGTGCAATTTCACGCTGAGTTTTGTTGTTTGGTAATGGAGAGATTTATTTCATATTATGTTATTTTGTTTCATTATATTTCATTATATTCCTTTCACCCGCACATTTCTATGTTCAAAAAAAGTTCCTTATCAAGTAAACGCAAAGGAGGCGTGTATTGCACGTTTGCACAAAAATATAGGTGGGTCGTTTTCCGGTGAAAGGGTAATTTATTTGTTTTATTTTATTTCACGTTGTTTCATTGTATTTCATTTTGTTCCATTTTGTTTTAATTAATTAAAAAAAGACTATTTGAATTTCGTGCGAAAGTTAAGTCACTTAGACTGCGATTCAAATTAAGGCTCCAACAACAGGCAGCAATTTGAGCTTTGTTTTTTAAGAATGGAATATTGTAACTTTCCGTGAACTTCCCATTCCCTGCCGTGCACTTTCCATGTCCTTCCGTACACTTCACGTGCCCTCCCGTGCACTTCCCGTGACTTCCCGTGCACATCCCGTGCCCTGCCGTGCATTTCCCGCGCCCTCCAGTGCATTTCTCGTGCACTTTCGTGCACTTCCTGTGTTCTCCCGTGCACTTCCCATGCCCTCCCGTGCACTTTCCGTGCCCTGCCGTGCACTTCCCGTGCCTTCCCGTGCACTGCCCGGCCCTGTTAAAAAGGTCCGGGAAGTGCACGGGAATGTTCACAATTGAAGAGTCGGATGCAATAAGGGCACTTGCGCTCGGCCACCCATAAAATAGGCAACCGCTGCATTCGCGTTACTTTCAGATTCGGATTAAAATATCTTTGAAACTACTGCACCTAC
>JABFPB010004093.1:0-15581 GCA_022817645.1 Ceratoteleas bidentatus | reverse complement strand
TTATAAATATATTTTTTTATTATAATTTGAAAGTTATAAACAAAATTGAACAGATTCTGTTTAGTCGAACTTCCAAAACCTATCCAGTAACGGGGTAGATGTAATTGAGTGGCTGGTTCGCAAAACTCTCTCGACGTGCCCCAAAGACAGGCAACCGCCGCTGGGCACGTTATGTTCGGTTTCAAATTAAAATATCTTTTAAACTATCGCTGATATCTACATGGTGTCAGCGAGGAAGTTGTTCCTTAAGGTCTAAGGAATAACTGTGCAAAGTTTGAACAAATTCCGTACTGTACGAATCGAAATATTTACATATATAGTCCAGACGGACTGATAATGTATTAGAATACTCTTTCTTAGTCGCGTGCGAATATAAATGTAAATATTTCGATTCGTACACTACGGAATTTGTTCAAACTTGGCACAGATATTCCTTAGACCTTACAGAATTTAATTTCAAACCTAGCATAACGCACTCAGCGACGGTTGCCTGTATTTGGGATACGTCGAGCGTCGGGCTAGTTTTGTGATCAAGCCACTCAATTGTGCACTATGCAAGTATAGTAAAACTATCCAAAATGAAAAAAATTATTAGATAATTTAAGAAGGGACCCAAGTAATCAAATCAGCTCTACTTTAAGTTCTCATAAAATGATGATTTGTTTGACTATTATATAATTTTTATAGGGGATTTACACTACTCAAAAGAAAAAACCGCCCACCCTGGAAATCCCAGATAACGACAAATTTTAAAACGCTGTAACTTTATCAATTTTGAACCAAACTGGATGAAACTTTTTCTCCGAAATAACCCAAAGTGTAGTCTTTGAAAAACTGAACTCTGATTTTCATTAATGAAGTTGAAAAAAAAGATTTAGCAATAAGAAAGGCTTAATTTATCAATTCTAAGACATTCAAAATTTATATAATGGCCCTGAAAAATCATCGTTCTATGTTACCTAAAAATATAGCTGTTATCATCACTTGGATTCCTCCTTAAAAAAACTTGTTGGCCAGTGAATGATATTTATGTACCCTCAAAAAGTTACATAATAGTTAAACAAATCATCCCTTTACGTGAACTTTTACGTATAGCAGATTAGTCCCTCCTTCGCTTGGTCCCTTAATTATTAGTCGCTTAGGTTCCTCATTAAAATTGGTATGTTGAAGTCAAAACCTTTCCGGTTCCTTGCCAAACCTATAAAAAACTGGTCACACGTTTCATAAACCCTGATGAATAAACCAGGTTGAATAAATCAGGTATTTCACACAGAGAAGTATTTGGTTGAACCAACCAAGTACACTTTTGTTACTAATGTCATCCAACGAACATTGTAACTTACAACACAATGCAACATAAAAAAAGAACTGATAAACATTAGAGATTAGGTATTTTAACGCTAAATGACATCTGGTGGTATTTTAATCTCCAAATCTTGCAAGTTGAAATTTGAGTTATATCTTAACGTTGCTATCCGGGATACTTTCAGCCCAAGAATACACTCAATTAAAAAGGAAGAAAACAAAACTTTTATTCCTGTAAATGGACTCGATGTCCGCCAACCTCTTTGGAGTAGACAAATATAAAACTTCAACTCGCGATCGCATCGCGGCAGCGTGTCTGGGCTGCAGTTTCCAAAATCGGCGCTACTCAAAACAACACTCTAAAAAATATCCAGTTGCCATAGACGGAATCCAGCAACCATAACCGGAAAATCTGATCAAATATCGCGTGAGAGGAATTCCGGTTACTGTAACCGGAGTCTGGCTACCATGATCGGAAGTGAGGTTATGGAAATACAAATCGTCTAACCGTCAGTGGAAATTATTGTTTCGGTATGTGAATAACTTTACCGGAATATATTCTTAACGTAAGATGATCATTTTTTAGAGTGAAAACGCAACAAAATTAAAAACAAAATTTAAATTTTAAATTTAGAGGTGACTAACCAAAACAGTTAACTAGGTTAACATTAAAACATAGGCAACAGGTAAAACGAAGAAACACAAGAAACAAAAAGATGAAGGCAAATGTTGGGCGATGCTACCCAAGTGGGGCCAAGCTGGGCGCACCGTTACAAACCCCATTTCAGCCCATTCAGTTTCTACTAGGGGACTTTGTCTAGTGTAGAGAAAACAAGATAACGGGATTGTATAATTTGTTAATACTAAAATCACACGTAATGCAAACCAATGCCCAATTCGTACGAACATTGAAAAATATTCAAAATCTTTAAACTCAATTATTTTGAAATCTGTAAAAAGTCAGTTAATTCCTTTTTCCCTTGCCGCCATAAAATTAGGGCCACAGGTAAAAAGTGAAAATTTAATCTTATATGCTTATATAAGAAAAGCAGCAACAAAAAATGTCCAGTTTGGTCTCAACTCTCGACATATCTTACTCTGCAGCAGTCAGGATGTGTACGTTTCATTCTTTCACTTTCAAATTACAAATGCTTCGCGGGGATGGAGTTTTACTGCTAATTATCTGAAACATTGTACGCCGATTTTGCTATCGTTCCGACATTTGTTTTTGGCAGACGGTCGTAATCCCGAGATAATCAAATTCGTATCACGCTCCATCCATAGTAATGACATCACGCCGAAAGGAACGTGTGCTACCTCCAAACGCGCAAAGCCGTGGTTGGAAACGAAGTGGTAAACTTGTAAGTGGCAAAATAAAGTTGGCTCTCGTGTCCGTGACAGTTTAATTAATATCTTTCATCTTCAAAGGAGAAAAACTTGGTAAACTCCCAAGCACCGGCAAACCACTTCAACTTTTGGGTCGTCGACGCGCTTCTCCGTCTTTCTTTGCCTCCAAGATACTTCCACTTTTCGTTTTTCGTCGACATTTAATGACTTCTGACTTGATCTGCAGTGGAAAATTTAACCAACATCGTATAAGTGATCATCATAAATGATTTGTAAGCAATGTCACAGGCTTTCACCCCGTTTTTGCTGTGTCTTTTTCGCCCCAGCGCGATTACACAATTCCTCTTTCGGTTACTTAGATATCTATCAACATGATTGTTTTAAATAATTGCTGCATTACATACGTTTCACAGAATTTTCGACGGAGTCAAAATATCGTCAATTGACCATGCAGATTTTGACCGGGTGGTCAAATTAGTAAAATGGTCATTTTAATACAGTAAAATGGCCAGTTTTAATACAGATATTAGGGTTAATTAATTTATAAATAATTCCACATGTTATGAAACATTTATTACTGAAATAAAAAAAATCATTATATCTTATTTGTCTTTACTACAAGTTTGATTAAATGTCAAGATTATCATTTGTGTGGAACTTTAAAGTATTACAGTACAAATGTGATTAAACAAGTCGCAATATTTTCGTCGTCAAATAAAGTTTGTATATTTAATGCGGAGTCATTTTTTATATGACTTACATGTTAAATCGGACGACCCATTTTAGGAATCCACTGGAATTTCTCAAGAAATATGCATCGGGTCAAAGAGACTTCCGAATCAAATCTATAATGGTTTGGAGGGGATCATTTATTTCTGTCAACGTTTTTGCCCCTGGATAAAACAAGTAAGTAAACAAGTAAATTTTGTGCAAAACTTTTTTTATTACTGATAGATGGCGCTGCAAACAAAATTATTAGTTTTTTCCAAAACCAATAGTGTATCATTTGCCAAGAAATATGTCTAAGAATATTGAACAAAACTGTGATCACTTTGAAATATTCCCTCCCCTATTTTTATATTCTTGTAATTGTTGTATGAAAACAACTTTCCTGTCGGACAAATATTAATGTATGACGAGATTCAGCTATGCGATCCAGTATAAATGTTGAGCAAAGAAGGGTTCTAGTTAAAGTTGACGATCAAAAACTATTAATTGGTAGCGTATATATTCCTCCCGTATCTCATCAGCTGATCTATGAATATTTTGGAAACTCGCTAACCGATCTACGGGGTTTATACCGGCATGCGACAATTTCGGTTGCAGGTGACTTCAATCTGCTACGTGTTTATTGGCGAAATTCTCAGTTACGATCTACCGCTGTTTTCGATAATTACACTAATTTAGCGACAAAAAAATCGCACTATTTCTATCTCAACACTAAAAATACCATAACTTACGCCAGTATAATACAAATTGAAATAGCAGCAGTTCGCGAATTTGTTTTCACTACAGGGCTATAGGTTACACGAAATTATAAACCGTCTTCAATTTTTTAATGCTTTCAGTACGATGTATTAAACAACGACATTAACTATCTGTACAGTATTTTATTATTCAGTCCAACAACCTATATTAATATATCGTACTCACATCCATCTTGGTCTAACCTTGAAATAAAAAAATAAAGTTATCAGAAAGAAAGTAGCCCACAGAAAATACAAAAAGTAATGCGTAGATAACGATTACCAGTTAATTTCTTCATTAAGATGAAGTTGATTATTGCTCAGAAATTGAATCAGCTCTCCAAAGCAACCCGAAATTTTGTAGTCAAGCCAATCGGTGTGGACAATATTTTTCTTATCTTTTAGACGACCTCTGGATACAATAGACGACATCATTGATCTTCTTCACTACGATGAATGGTCCTTCCCAACTGCATTCTAATTTTGGAGTCTTTCCCGCCTCTCATCATGGATTGTATAACCAAACTTTTTGACACTCATGGAATATCAGACTTCGAGCTTTCTTGCCGTTCCAATTCTTCACATAAGTTGATTTAACATTGATCCCTTACCTAACTCCATCATGAATTTTTCCGAGCTTCTTCTTCAATCGCTGAACGTGGTTCACGTTGAGTGGTGAGTCTTCCACGTTTGGGACATTTCCTGTGAGAAGATTTAGTCGCAGTTTCGGCACCTATACCATGATCGGAAGCGTCCCCCGATAGAACAAGATGTATATTATACATATATTAGATGGACATTCATACATAAAATAGATATATTTCCATATAATATACGTATATTATACATATATTAGATATATGTCAAATTGATGTTCTGTCTGGGTAGGTATCTAAATTGAAGTCTTTTGCTAAATTCGGAAACGCTAGTATCGGAGGATTTACTAACGACTCTTTCAAATTCTGAATGAATACTGCACATTGTGCAGTCCACACTAATTTACCAGTCGACTTGGTTAACGTAAATAGAGATTTTGTAATTAACGAAAAACCCTTGTCGAACTTTCTATGGTAAGAACAGAATCCCACGAAACTCTTTAGTTTCTTTATTGTCTGAGATAATGACCAGTCAAACACTCCACTAAGTTTATCAGGATCAGTCAAGATTCCTTTCTCTGAATATGCAATATTCTCATTGAAATAGGATGGATTTATTTGTATGAATCTTTAATTTAGCTCCTGTAAATTTCCGAAAATAGTTTTAAGGTTCTCCTTTATTTGGTTTGGAGTCTTACAAAGGCAAAATCTAATTTACCTGCCTGTTGATCACATGGCGACATTCTAATCGATAATGACCATAATCACCACAATTCCAGCAGTCTATTTGATTACGATGACTTACTCTTTGATCTTTAATTTGTCGATTATCTACCTAATACGTACTCAGTTCCATAGTTCTTATTTCTTATGTCAATTAAAAGCTTCTCTGTAATGCGTTTAAAAGATGTTTTTTAATGTCTTTAATCGTCATGCTTCTTATCATGGCTTATTTTTACGAATGTATCCCTTCTAATTATAAAGTACGAATTTATCAGAAAAAGCAGAAATAAATTGAGAACAGGCAACTTTATCCTGAACCTTTGACGATCATTCTGGATAACTGAAACGAGGGTCTCTAAAAATCTGCTGCCAGACATTGCGAATAACAAGTACTGTTAAAAATTTACGGAGTTCAACGCTGCGGTGTAAGCTGGGAGTACAGAATTAAGTATGAACTGTAACCACAAATGTTGTACATTTACTCGGAAAATTGTGTTAATTAAGGTGGATGTCCCAATTTGTAAACTGCTTTTTAAAAAAGTTTCTGTATAATAACTAGTTTAAGAATATATTGATAAAAGTATCTTCAAAGTCTACAATTCCTGTATAATATTTCAGTTATACAATAAACTAGATGATTAATTTAATTATGTTCGAAAAAAAATTGAATTTCACCGCGTCACTGACACGAGCGCCAAATAGGTTACAAATAGATTCGACAATATAAATTGCGAGATAATATGTGTTTAACTGATTCCGGAATCAGTCGAGTGTAATTTTTAAATAAAGTAAACATTTTCATATATAGTTTGCCTTAAAACCATACATTTTCATGTTATAAGACATATCTATTTCAATTTGAAGATCGGTTTACACATAGGGACAGCTATCGCGTTTACTAATTGGTAAAATTGGGTCATAAAATCATTCACCGTTTACTAATTGCGACACAAACACCGCTGTAGAAAATAATCTTTTTTAACGTAAAAAATCGTAAATACTGCAGTTTTGAGGTTAAATCTAATTCACAAAAGCATTTATTACTCATAAGCAATTTGATTTATCATTGCTTTTCCGATTGTAAAATGTATTTCACACAAATTTCAAACATCGATTCTTAGGGGTTTACAAACTGGGACATCCACCTTATGTATTTTTATAAATGTCATTGTTTAAGTCGGAAAACGTACTTGTTTTGTTTCTATCAATATCAAACTAAACTTCGACCGAACCTCAAAAATTCACACCGCAAAAATTAGTCCATTTCGGATTGGACCTGATCGAACTCCGTACGAAGTGAAGTTAACACTCCGGTAACACCGTAGTTCCTCGGAATTTTTAACAGTGAGCCTATACTGATTTTCTTTCTCCAATACGCAATTACAATCTATGCTTCAAATCGAAAAGTGGAAGTCTAGAACATAATCGCGAGCCAGTTTGTTGCCATACCGATGTCATACCATTGCCATCCTGTTGCCAGACTGAGAGTCAGACGACGAAATGGCAAGAGAAAAATAATGATATGGTATCAATAAAGCCATACTAGTGCCGTATGGCAATAGTATGGCGTTGGATACAACACCATACTACTGATACATTTTTTATTTCACTAATGAGTTTAAGGTATTCTTTCAGCAAGTGTATACCATCGAATATATCAGTTTTGAGTTTATAGCCTACATCGTTAACTGTCGAACATCAATTGACCTTCAGTTGATCCCTCAGCTGTCAGGGATGGTGGTAGGTCATAACCTAAATGCTGTTGAATATATTTCTGCGTGTATCTGTGTTTGAAATTAAAGTTCGACTTAACTGGTTTATCCTCTTGCCAGTACTACGTTTGTTCTTGCATTTCTTCTCTCAAACGTCTTTCTTTCAACAACTCGCCATCCATGTCTTCTTCTTATTCTCATATTTCCTATATTCGCCCAAATGTTGTTCCTTCATCCCTTGAATTTCTTGGTTTGCAGTTATCCGAGTAACCGCTGCATATTGTCTTGGTAATCGAAGCATCAAGTTCAAGTCACACTATATTCAACTCAACACAACTCTTTATTCCTAATCTTAATGCTTAAGCAAACTTGATCGGACTTCGGAATTCTTAAAACGTAACACTATCATCAGCTCTACTTATTCACAAGCGGCAGAAATGTTCGCGAAATATTTCAGCTCAGTATTTGTTTCCCCTATGACTACCACCAGTCAAACCTAATCATACCTCCTCTCCGATTTTGATCAATATAATCTCCTTATTTATATCTGACACCTTCGAAGATCTATCTAAACTAAAAACAAACACTGAAGCTGGTTCAGATTCCTGTGAAAATTACTGAACTTTTTTCCAAGCATGAATCTTGTTGTCAAATGGATTGTCAACTACTTCAGAGACCGAAAACAACTCTTTAGAGGAAGATTTAAATATTCCCACGAATAAGCTGTAATATTAGGTGTCCCACAAGACTTGCTATGACGTATTAAACATTGTAACATTCTTCTCTTCGCAGTCGCGAAACTTTTTTATAAAATTCGAAACCTAGTCTTTGACTAACAATATGCTGTTAACGTGAACAATGCAATGTTTTTAAGATGTACTTCGAAGAAGTGCAGTACTGTGTTTGGTTACAAACTCTTAGGCACAATACTAAAAACTTCTGATAAGGTAAGGGATCTGGGAATAACTTTTTCATCAAACGGTACTTGTGAATCTCACATCCATTCAATAGTCAACAAAGAGTTTCATAATATGCAATGCTTTGTTCCGTCCTATTTTGTAATAGGCTTCCCCAGTGTGGTCACCCTATAAGCTGGACGAAATTACTTTGATCGAATCAGTCAGTTACAAATTCATGCGACACCTAGCATTTCTAAATAGAGCCCCAATGAGTCGATGTTTCTTTGATGTTTAATTAACATTTCATTTACATTGTACTCTCATTTCATCCCTCTTAGACTCATTTTTCGCTCATTTTACCTTATTTATCACTCGCTTTTCATTCACACTATTGCATTTCATTCATCTTTCGCATTGATCTGTAATTTTCCCCTATTTTTCCCTAAGAAAAGAGTTAGTGATACCCCGAAGTTGGTTTCGAGTAATTTCATTGGTTGGCTCAAGCGTGAAGTGATAAAGTGCAATTTGATTGGACATCAGAATCAGACTACCAACCGTAGCCACTGAATAATTTTACAACTTGAAAATGTCGTCTCAGCTCTGCTCACCAACACTAACCTGAAATAGTGATACAGCATTGGTAGACCACTACTGTCGGAAAAATACTAAATTAGCCTTGAAAACAGACTGACCCAACATGGAAATTACTGCTCTGGTAGTAGGTTGGGCAATGTTGGTAACAGACAAAAATGCTGAAGCAGACTTGAAACAATACTGATTTGGTGATTTTTTCCCCTGTGCACATATCCTAGATATAAGTAATATTACAATATTTTTATACTATTACTTAAATATTAAAAAATCAATGACTAAACTTATTTTAATAAATCGCAGTGTCACGTCATCAAAGATTGTTCAACCAATTAGTTAAAAAAACTTAATGAATATAGATGCAGATGTGTAAGGACGGCAGTTCGAATCTCAGCTGTGGTATTGAAATTTTAACCACCCATGCATGGAAAACCTCCTAAAATTCAATTTTTCACCTTGAATAGTGGGAAAGAATGGGGATCCGATCGGAAGTCGAGTTTTTACAAACGTCACTGACGGCGGCGCTTGTGTAAGTAGGCATTTTTGGCGGCAACATTCTAATAGCGAATTATTCTTTGTTAAAACCGAAACAAAAGCGGATAGAAACCGCAAATTTACTTGTGTAGTGTAACTCCAGATGCTATTACATAAATAAATTGCCGGTTTCTAACCACATTTCTATCGGTTTTGAATAGATACCAATTTGATATTTGAATGTTTCCGTAAACAAGCCTACTTACATGAGCGCCACCTACTGTGATATTTTAGAAATTCGGCATCCGACCGGATCCCCATTGATCATTTCCCTCCCAATTTTTAGGATGGGAAATTGACTTGCACTCGTTGTGAAAAATATAGTACATCAAGTGATTTAGGTCTACCATATCGAAATTACAACCCTTTCCTAAGCAAACGCGCAAAACTGATCTGAGTTATTTAGCGTCGTACAATTTTTATAGTCGAAACAATCAGCAATTTTTGAATTTTTTTACAGAAAAATTGATTTTTATTAGGGATCTGATGAAGGTAACGATGTCAGCTCTAGAGAAAATATAGCCTTGTTTATAAACATTCACGCGTTATTGTTTATTTGAATTATCTTTTTACCATTTTGTAGATCAAAGTGGTGAATAAAATACTTTTTTTTACATATCCTGTAAAATGGGGTATGAAGGCGACTTCAACATTTTTTTGACACCTAAATAATTGAAAATTGTCGGTTTGGCCCTAAAGACAAAGAAAAAATGAAATTCTGTCAGTGTTTATTTTCATTTTGTAAAAACAGCTCAAACATAAAAACTCATAGGTCGGAAACCAGACCAAAAAAAAAGATGAAACTTTGCGAAATTGTAGCTCTTGAAACAGGTAATAACTGGGTAAAATTTTACCAAAATAAAAAAATAGGATTTTGTAAAACATCATTGAAAAGTTCACCGTTTTTGCACAAAATTGCACTTTACTATATATTCAAATTATAATAATACATTTTAAACTAATTACGAATTGTTATTAAGCATGTATTGAACTTCTATAGGTCATGTAGAAGCATTTTGCCACAACCAGTCAAAGTTGTTTGTTATTGGTCAAGTTTTTATCCAATTAAAAAAGTGATTTTCTCAGCAATGTAACTTAATTTTCGAAGCATCATACTCCTCGATTATCGATCGGAATCAGAAAAATACATCTGGCAATCGAAATATCACACTCGAAAAAGTTTGAATTTCTTGGCTACGTCCAAATTCATTGAAAATTGCAATAGATACGATTTTTTAAAGATGCCGCTAAAGTTTTCATTATGTAAGCGTTGTCACAAAATCAGTTAGTAGGTCCTTGACCTTATATTAGATGAAACTATCAACACAAAATTTTTCAACCAAATCCGTGACATGACTGCACCCTGGTTTTGGTGTCTGTGAATGAAATGACCTTACACATAGATTTTTCCATTCGTAATAATTGTTATTGTTATTATTAATTGTTAATAATTGTTAAGGGTTAAATCTAAAATGTAATACTGTGAATTAGATGGACATTACATAATAGTCATAATATGTAAAGAAAACCAAAAGAAAAAAATAAGTAAATAAAAAATAAATTTAACAAATCAAAAATTGCTATACAATTATTCATTTATATAATTATTAACATATAAAATAAAATATTTAAAAGTGTGTGACGTAGAGATTTAATGTATATCACATGGAATAGTTAAGTAATAAACACGACGAGATGTCATATCGAGTGGGCGTAGATCGAGTCAGTCACGTGTTAGGCTTAATGCGTGCACTGAGCATGAATACTCAATGCATCTCTCACTGCAGAAGTTTCATTGAGACAACATTATTGTACTTTTGAGCGTAAGTGCTGTTTTGATGTCAAAAATGGTGTCGCAATTAATAAATAATATTCACGATCGTCTCAATGCAATTCTTTTTTTTACTCAATCATAACTTTCTTAAAACGATTTTCATTTTGTCTGTCACAGAAAACATTTAACAAAAATTTAACATAACATTGGTAAAGATGAATAACGTTTTCTTAACCCTTTCACCGGTAGTCGGTTGGAAAACGACCCACCTATATTTTTGTGCAAACATTCTGCAATACACGCGTCCTTTGCGTGTACTTGATAAGAAACTTTTTTTGAACATAGAAATGTGCGGGTGAAAGGGTTAAATGGAATGTAGACGTGTAGTGTTCGTTTTGGCGATCAAAAAAAAAGACTTCCACTGATCGGATCTACTTGAAATTTTAGAATGATATAGACAAAGGACAATACTTTCCAATGGTGACATTTTTGAAAAATCGATTTTTTCAAAATTTCTGAATGGAGATAACCCCTTAATTTGGAAATCGATGAAATGTTGACGATAAGATATAGGAATGAAAATACAATGTTAAAAAGAATTTTTAATAATTTGATATTTTTTAAAATGAATTGAATTGAAAAATTCGTATTATCTTATAAAATGTAGATAATTGGCTTCCTAAACATCTACGTATTAGTTAAAATCATAATAATTCATTTTTATTTGTATATTAATTGTTTGTTTTCATTATTCACAAAAAAATCTAAAAACGCCTTTTTAATGCATTCTTCTAAAGGGTTGAATTTTCCGATCCTATCCTAATTTCTAAGCATTCAAAATAAGTTTATAATTTTTTCATTGATTAATTATTAAAATTACCCGAAAAACTAACTGTTCTGGTGAACTTTACTGAGAGGTTGCATTTTCGAGCCCTATCTACTCCTAGGGGTTGCACGTGAAAAAAATATTTTCTTGTATAACTTTTTCTCCTCTACAACTTAATAAAGCGATTTAAAAAAATAGTATTTCCCTTAAACACTACCCCAAAAAACTATCGGAAATTTGACTGCAACATTAAATTCGCAAGGAAAAAATAAAAAAAATGTCATGTAGTTATCTCAATTCTTTCCTGTAGCTGAAACATTACACCCTCCCCGTAAAACAATTCATTCAAAACGAAAAGATTTTGAATTAATTTGCTTATAAAATTGGAGAACAAATAGTTCTCCTATTTTATAAGCAAAATTAATTTCAGTGAAAATTGGTAAAATAAAGGTGAAAATTGCCTTGTATTATTTGCAATTTTTAAAATACTTTACAATCATTTTCCATTTTAGACAGATGTAATCTCCCAATCAAATTAAATGAAAATTATTGAAATCCTCATGCATGAGGACCTTGATTTAATTTTTAGTCATTTTAATTAATTTAGCCAAATGTGTTTGACTAAATTCTTCAACAAGGTAAAACACAATCGATTTTCTCAACCCGATTGTTTTTCTTATTCTTAACCTCAAAAATCAATTATTTTCCCTCTAAACGAAACATTCACATTTCCATTTAACTTTAACAAGCCCATTAGCATGCAAAGTGATCTCTCAGCAGCGATCTTTTCATCATTAAACTCTCAACAATAATCTCCGTTTCCGTAATTACGCAAATTCCCGTAGCCCCTTGTTTTGGGCAAAGTAAAATTTTCGAAGCTGCAGAAATCAGGCACCATTCTTCCGTTGGCCGATGCGCCAAATTTTCGGAAGAATTGCCTAGGACAAAGGTCAGGTTTCGCGTTGTGAAAAGAGCGCTTTTTGCATATGCAAAACGCGACAATTGTTCCGGGCATTTAACATCAAACGATCGTTGTTTCAGTGTGTCAGAGTCGATTTCGAAAGAGAAAAATGTTTCAATAAATTTTGCTAGAATTGCGGTAAATCTTTGTGAGTTGGTGAATTTTTTTATGATGTATTAAAGTTTACCACACAGAATTTAAAAAAATTTTCCCACAATTTAACATTGTTTTCAAAATTCCGAATTTTACTTGAAATACAAAAATTTTCTAAGAGAAATTTTATACAACTAATTTAAAAATTAAAAATTATTTTTTATTTTTTTACCTTTCAATCATTAAATTTGAAAACAAAACTCGAAGAGTTTTTAAGACATAACTCCAGACACGAGACGTTCTGATTACTACACACTAAAAAAAGGAACCTTGATTCAAGTATATTTCACTTGAATCAAGTATATAATATTCTCAAAAATATTGAGAATATATTTCACTTCGTTTAAGTGAAATATGCTTGATTGAAGTAGACATATGATAGTTTCAAGTAAAATATACTTGTTTGAAACTAAAATATACTTCCTTCAAGAATATCTCATCCAAGAATATAATATACTTGGAAACAGTCAGAATTTTTTTTCAGTGTGTAAACCAAAAAATTTTAATTAATTAAAAATTAAAAAAGTCTATAACGTTTAATTTGAACTTTTTTCATTTTACTGACCGAATCCTGTTACCCAAGTAGAAATTTACTCTGGAAAAATGTTAGAAACTAGCAAGTTTTATTAGTTTCACGCTAGAAACTCTGAATAAAAACTTGCAAGAATATCCTGAAAAAGTCTAGACTAGAAAAACTTGCGATATTCTGGCAAGTTTCTTGCGAAAAAATCTAGGCCCGGTCTCGTCAATTTTTTAGGTTAGAAAACTCAAGCTACGCGCAAGAAAACCCTATCAGCAAAAATATTATTTAATATATCTATAATATTTTTGTAATATTGAATGTCCGCATAATATTACAGTAGCACTATAGAAATATTGAATAATATTCTTTGCCGATAGGGAATCGAAAGTTTTTCTAGAATAGATAAATGAAAATTAAACTCACAAATTACTTGCAAAAAATTCGTAAGTTTACTTACGAAAAGTTTTTACTTACGAAAGTTTTTACTTACGAAAAACTAGCGAATTTCTAACCTCAACTTACGAAAAACTAGCAAAATTTCTACGTGGGGAACATCACATATAATTATGAATAGACTGGATGGTAACATAAATTATTTTTAGAAGTCAGAAACAAATTGAAATATATAAATTAGCATAAAATTCAACACCAAAAATTTGGAACCATACTAACCAAATTTGGAACCAAATTTTCAAGCAATTCTTCAAACCTGAATTCTTTCTAATGAAACATCATCTATCTCTCAGTATTGTTATCGGTTTCCGACAAACCGAGCGGGCGAGCGAAACTGACAGACATCGGCTCGAATTTCGTAACTTTCACTAGTACTCCATAGCGTGGAATGAATTTCGCGCAGGTAGAGACGGCCCTTTCTTGCCCTGCACGTGAAGTCTCCCGCGCCGACCAGTCCCTTTGTAACTGACCTAGCCATTACCCGGCTATTCAACGTCGCAAGGTATTCAGCATTTTGTACACATTCGCCTGCTTCTCGGAACCTGCGTAACCTCTCGGAAAACGCGTCCCAGCAGCAAACTCCCGAAATTCGAATGTTAGATTGTTCTCTTCGTTGAATCGCACAGTCCCTTCTGCAAGTTTCCCTACACTAAGAAAAATGTTAGTAGTATGATACAACTGTGTTAACATGAAATCATCTAAAATGAAGTATATTTTATTAGTAACTTCGAAGTTTAATTGTATTTACTTCATATTGAGTTATTTTTACTCGATCTCTTGAGTCAAATCAACTATGATTTGAGTTGTAACAAATTAACTATGAGGAAGAGTAAATGTGACTATATTCGAACTTGAACATGCTATTTAACATTAATTTTGAGTTATCGTTACTCAAAATAACTCAGAATTGGAGTTGAAACAACTTTCACTTTTTTTAACTCAGAATTTTAGTTGTTTTAACTCGGCCGATTTTTCTCAATGTAGTAGAAGATGTGATATGGCATGCTACATCAGAAAAGTGGTCCTTATCAGGAATATGTGTGACAAACAAAATCAGAGGATCATATGATAAGAATCATATAAGGTCTCCATGAGGCATTATGATATTTTGTACTTAGCCAGAGGCACTACCGTGTCTCTCGATATATACAACGTGGCTTTCCCTCCGGGCGCTTAGAGACTCCCCATTTATTTGAATCTATATAAAATATTATATTTAAAATATATTATTATAGAATATATTAATATAATAATTTTTATTTCACATTATTTGTATAAATTTGTCAAAAATGTATAATTATTTTCCCAATTATTATTTCACATTATTTCCCCAATTTTTCTTCCGCCCGCTCATTTCAAATTGACAAATAAATGGACTCATTGACATAAAAAAACGCGTTTTTTATGTTTTTTGTCATAACAAAATTTTTTGGTCGTCCCGCAACTTTTGGTACCTGTATATCGGCGTCACAGCTCAGGGACAAGACGACTGAGCTACGGATCTGGAGACAAGGGTTCGATTCCCGGTATCAGCGAAGTTTTTCACGAGTTAAAAAGACATGCTCATTAATATGAAAAATAAGAATTAGTTAAAAATCAAAATCCACGAATTAAAAGTTACAATTGAATATAGTTTCATTTTATTTAAGGGGGTAGTCCTCTAAATAATTTTTTTTGACCGATTTTTTTTTCTTTCGCTAAAAATGTTCTTTGGGATG
>JABFPB010004092.1:3447-15577 GCA_022817645.1 Ceratoteleas bidentatus | reverse complement strand
CGTCAGTACGGCAACAGGCTGGATACGATCCTGAGCCAGACTGTTTCGGCCATACTCTTGCCATACCTTTGCCATACTTTTGCCATATCGATGCCTTTCTGTCGCCTGATGAATGCCAGACTGTTTGCCATACTTTTGCCGTACTTTTGCCAGACTGATTTTTTCCACGCGGGTAGCCTCGATTCGTTGTCAACCGAAGGGATATTGAGACGGTGTATTAATGTCGATTCAAAGTTTTCGCGAGCCGGCTTCGACGTTGATTTGATGCCGATTTCGTATCGCTGTTCTGTTAGGATACAGTCTATTTTGATTCGTCATCATTTTTAACATCCCGCTAACTTAATTTATAAAATCTAAATCTATGGTATAAACGAATCTAGAACTATATAAAATCTATAGTTCGAATGCACGTGAACCTCTGTGTACGTGCAAACTCGCGTTACGTATAACTCGTTTTGGAAATTAAAACTATAGCACTAATTTATGTACAATAACTAACGTAACCCCAGAGCGTTTAACCTCGAGATAAATGAAGTTAGACGTGAGTTAGTGCTACAGTTTTATCGTTAAACCGATTCAGACGCACATATGAACGCAATTGGCTCTCGTTTACTCCCGTTTACTATCGTTTAGGGGATAATAGGGGATAATTGTGGCCCGCTAAGGAAAATCGTAACATTGTCGCTATAAATGGTTTTTTGTATAAATTGCCAATCAGAATGGGCGATGGTAAATTGCCACAAAACCCGAAAAAGATACGTTAAATAGCCACCCGCTTGAAAACTCATTAGTGATAAAGATAGG
Organism: Ceratoteleas bidentatus; assembly: GCA_022817645.1. Lineage (NCBI taxonomy): Eukaryota > Metazoa > Arthropoda > Insecta > Hymenoptera > Scelionidae > Ceratoteleas > Ceratoteleas bidentatus. The sequence goes on along the minus strand of JABFPB010004092.1, from coordinate 14,773 downwards.
GTAAATTGCCACACACTCGCAAACTCATTAATGATAAAGATAGGGTAAATTGCCACAAAAGATTATCTATAAAAGATGCAAATATCTGAATCGTTTCAGTGAACCTTCGGCTGTACTATTTCACCTCGTTCGTTTTGCGTGTAACTCGAGTGCAAGGGAGGGGCTTACTTATTTTATATGATCGAAAAATGGATTTAAATTATATTTCTTAAAAGCCAAAGAGTTGTTTCAACAATTTAAAGTAGAGTATCCTATTTTTTCGCGCTCATTTGTGTACATGTTGCACTAAATACGGATTAAGGCAATGATTGAAAGGCACGTCACTTTTTTGACACGATTTCGAGGATGCAATCTATGCATCATGCCGGGAAGTGTGGCCAGATATTCGTGTCATCGGATGCTGCTTCCACTTTATTACAATATTTTTAATCACACCCGTATAAAACATATTACGGATAGTCCTAAGTTTGTCAGAGTGAGAAGGGAAATATTATGTATGTGGCTAGTGTCATTTTTAAGATGATTCGCTTATCTTTTTAGGCAAAGATAGTAGAATCATCTTTTGTGGCAATTTACCCTATCTTTATCACTAATGGGTTTTCGAGCGTGTGGTAATTTACCCTATCTTTTTATCAAATAGATAATAATTTTTATCGATTTGTAGCAATTTACATACAGCCATCAGAATCGATTATTTGTATAATTATCTATAATCTCATGTATCTTCAAGTTAAGTAGTTATCATTTTCATTTCAAATATAGCGTTTAAAATAAAAATGCAAAAGGGTCAAGTTACCCAACGATACTGGTAACTTACTCTCAGAGAACAGTTTATTTAATTCAAATAAATGTCGCATTCGTATACGAACCTAATAAATTTATCATTTGATAGAAATAAACATTACTTTGATTTAAATAAATAATTTACTGAAAACAAATGATATGTATTTAAAATAAATAAATTATTTATTTAACCCAAATGCAATATTTAATAGGTTCGTAAACGAATACATTTATTTGAAACAAATAAACTGTTCTCTGAATGTAGGCCACCCAATCTCCATATGAAAAAAGCATTGCATCATATTGTAAAACACGTTATAAAATTCCTGTACATATTTACTGTAAAATATTGTTGCATTATGAATCAAAATATAAATATAAAGGTATACTGAACATATATTTCGCACTTTTTAAAAATATTAATCTTTGTAATTAAACCTTGTATTATAATAGTATACAAGTTTTAAGGTTTGGATGACTAGGATTTAATAATTAAATAGTCATTAGATTTTAGAGATATTTTCATTACAGAATTAATACAAACTGATCGACACTCAAAACACTTGTATGTGTATAAAACATTAAATACGTCTAAATGTTTGAAAAATAACTCCCAAGTGTTTGAAATTAAAACACTTGTTTTTACAGTGATACACCCCAAATATTTCGCGAAATACAAATCGGACTGACTAAAAAAATACGTCCAAAAATATTTTGTTGAGCTCTATCATTAGGAATGAAATGTGAACCGCTCCCACTACCCCTGGGGCGGGGAGGGGGGACTTTGAAATCTTCAATAGAAACTCTCATTTTTTTATTGCAGATTTGGATTCTACCCAAAAATAATGTTAGGATTCGCGGAAGATGGCGCTGTAATCGGCAAAAACTATTAAAATGTCTTTTATTGTAGGAAATTTATTTCAACTGAGCAACAATTAATGCTCCGAAATCAATAATTTTTGTCAAAAACTTGTCTTTTAGTTCGTAATAGATCTGAATTTGTCAGTACGAATCAAGTGAACATTTTTAGAGTGTATTATCGCAGTTTAACGACCCAATCAACTGGTAAAAAACCTCCCACCTGAGATCATATTTGCATTGTGTGCTGGCAAGCGGAACTGGCTCTCGAGATACTTTGGCAGAAAAGTGTAGAGGCCCGCTATTGGTAATATATGCAACACGCTACTGGCAGTTCTGAACATCAATATGTCATTCTTCAATAGCCTTTTCACTGCTTTAGGAAAATCTGCGGAAAACACGAACAGAATTTGAGTTAGATGAATGGAAACATAAAATGTTTGTATGACGCCCTAGTAGAACTTGAATTATATATATATCTACTAGATGTATAGTGTACTAAATACATTATATGTATATATATAATGTACGGATCTCCCTAATACATATATGTAGGGAGATCCTTAACCCTTCACCCTGGAACCTAAAAAATCACATATCCCTAGAATGTCGGTCTGTGAGCCCGCTATGCCATATTAAGTATATTTAACATTTTATCAAAAAATTCGGGGTGTAATAATCAATTATTAAAAAGCATTCTTTAATAAACATTTGTATAATTATTTATTTATAAATGGTTTCATAACAGTCACAATCCAAAAGGTCTGAGTAAGGTATTATTCACAAAGTTATAGCGAAAATCATTTTCATTAGCGGTCCCACAGACCGTCATCCAGGATTAAGGGATAGTGGGGTCAACATTTCATTTGACTTTCGACGCCACCTAGATCATTTCTAAATACGCAAAAAAAATCGGAAAAATATTTGTAGCTCTTAATTTTGACAATAAATGTGCCTACAATTTAATTTTTTAGCGGTTAAAAATGCATATACAAGTGTTTTTTCCCATACGTCCCCGAAAACGTAAAATTTCCAATCTCGAAATCGGGACGAAAATTGACATTTGACTTTACCGTCCTGCTATCAACTTTCATCCCTCATTTCTCGGTTAGAAATTTGACGTTTTTCAGTGCATGTATGAGCAAAAATATATCTGTGCGACTTGGGAGAAAAGCTGATTAGCCCGAGGCGAAGCCTCGGGCTAAAAATCCACTCGTCGGAAATCATCATTTTCCTCCCTTTTTTTATTTGGGCAAGACGTTGAAAACTGCATTATGCACACCAATGCGGGGAAGCGCACCACCTATCCGGTGATGTGGGACTCTCACCACACTAAAAAACCACTAACCCGTCAATCATGGCCAGATTTCACCTTGGGATAGTGTTAACATTGCTTCGAGGTGGGGCCCTTGTCTATTGCCTATTGGCATTCGTCATTTTCTTAAAAAAAAGTCTAGCGTAGTCATCGCAGTCAAATGTGCGGTTAAGTTACGCGATTGATACGAATAAATACGCGGATAAAATGAATTCTCAGGCAGCCTCCCTGGTTTGCCGGTCTCGGGACTCCATGTCCCTCTTCTTTTCGCGCAGGAGACCTTCGACATACGCAGACACGATGTCCTACGACGACTGGTCCCGCAGCATGTATCCCACGGTGTTGTCTGGGGTGAGTGCACCTAGATGGGCTTCCACGTTTCTTCTCTTGTCTGCCCAGTGAGGACAGACAAGAGAAGAATATAGCAGGACTGACTGCACCGTTGCCATCAAGAGACGGCGTTTGCAGGGCTTCGGTCCGTGGACGTTTGCCATCAGTCTGCTGAGGGAGGTGGTGATTCTCGATGCTCTGTCGGTGACCCTCTGGATGTGGGGCCAAAATGTCAGTTTTGTGTCTAACGTCACACCCAGGTATTTGAGGCTCGCAGATGTTGTGGTTTCCGTTTGGCCTAGTTGCATTGGCAAGATGGTGTCGATCGTCTTGCGGGAGAGTACCACGATCTCGGTCTTCGATACGGCAAGGGCCAGAGAGTGTTCCGCCATCCACCGGTAATACTGATACACAATAGTGTTGCTGTATTCGATTCAATACCGATTCACTATTGCCAGTCCACACTGGATTAGTTGCTATATTCACACTGAATCGATCTTAAGCGAAGTCCACAACTTGCTATGTACACATGTTTATAGTATTGATATCAATAGCGAGTCATTGTTATTACTTTAGCCGTTAGAGCGATGCAAAAATGGCCATTTGTTCACTCGGTATAAGAGACAGAATCCCGGCTCGGAACGGGGTTCTTATTATTACCATCATGAAAGCCATATCTTTGGCAGATAGAACTTTAAATTCTATCTATCAAATTCAATTTATAAAACAAAAGTTCGAATTTAAATCGAACATAAAATGTAAATGACTTTAACCTGATTCGATAACAAATCTAATCAGTTGTCACAGTTTGATACATTCCAAAATTATATGGTTTGTGCAAAAATATTAAAATTTGTGAATTAGATCAATTTGAAAACTAAACATGAAGAGAAATTTAGAACAATCTGCAAATTTGGATGTAAAAACAAAAAACAAAAAAAAGAATATCATTTTACATCGTCAGATATATTGAAAAATAAAATATTTATTGATGATGAATATGTGTAAGTACCTATTAACATAAAACTTTTCTCTTAACTAACGAACTAACAAAATGTATACATACAACTTTTTCTCTTAATGAAAAAACTAACGAAACCCAAAATTAACAAAACTCAACTATTTCAATTAATTCAATTAATTAACTAACGAACAACCTAATTTCTTAACTAATAAACAAACAAAACTCAAAATTAACAAATCTCAACTATTTCAATTAATTAACTAACGAACTAACAAAACTCAAAACTAACAAAATGTATACATGCAACAAAACTCAAAATTAACAAAACTAAACTATTTCAATTAACAAACCTAAGCAATTAACAAATCTCAAAACTAACAAAATGTATACATTCAACATTTTCACTTAATGAAACAATTAACCAAACTCAAAATTAACAAAACTCAACTTTTCAATTAACAAACCAGACTAATTTTCTTAAATAACAAACTAACAAAACTCAAAATTAACAATAATCAACTATTTCAATTAATAAACATAAACAATTAGCAATTCTCAAAACTAACAAAATTAAGAAAACAATTATTTATCTTTTTCTGTCTTTATGTAATAAACAAAATTTCATGTTTTAACTATAACATATGTTCCCTCCCTCGACAAGAAAACATGTTGGTAGCCCTTCGGGCTACCAACATATTTCCTTGTCTCGAAACAGAAAATATTGTACAACACTCGTAAAAATCTAGGGGTTATGTTGGTAGTCCTACGGACTACCAACATAAACCCTCGATTTTTACTCGTGAGTAATGTACTATTGTGTTGTTAGCTCAATCTGTGGATATGTGGACGAAATAACAGATCAGATAGATATTGAAAAGAGAAAATATGATTCCGCGAATAACAGTTCCTTAATCCTTTTGAAATTTGTTTTAAATAATAATAAAGGAGTTCGTGTTTCTTGTTATGGCTGGAATGAAAGTGCTGACTATTTAAATAAAAAAGTGAAAAAATATCAGGTATATACCCTATATTATCCTATTACCAGATTACCCTATAGGAAAATATTGATTGAATTAATGTTAAATCAATGTTGATTCATATAAATCAGAAATAAATCTACATTAAATCAACATTGTGTTTCCTTAGGCTATTGTATGTTAAACAAATTATAAAAAAAAGTAAAATGTAATAATTCAATTAATATTATCGTTAACATTTTTAGATATTGACAATAAAAAAAAGCTCAATGTCTAAATATATCAAAAGAAAATTTAGGAAATGTACATTACGAAATAAAAATTAATAAAAATACAAAAATTATAAACGAAGGTGAATTTGAAATATGCCATAACAATATAGAAATAGTAACAAAATTTATCAACATCAAAAGTAATATTATTGGTTTAATAAGTAAGTTAATATAATAGTTTTATAGTTATTTAAATTAGGTCTATATGAAAGTAATTGAAATATTTCTATAGAACTTCAAGGATATTTAAGAGATGATTTTTCCGTTAAAAAAAAAAAAATAAAAGTCATCTTTTCACCGGGACCATTACTGATGGTACACATAAATAAAACATGGAAATTAGTATTAATAACAAAGAAGAAAGAGAAGAACTTTTAAATATTAAAGAAGGCCAGAAAATAGAAGTCACAGGAAATCTTTCAGTTAACGGTAAAAAACTCTTTTTAATTCTTAAAATTTATATATATCATTATGATATTCATATGTAACATTATTTCAGAGAATAAATTATTATATGTGAAAATCAATAGTAAAGACGATATAAAAATTTTGAACGGCGAAAAAAATGGCGACAAGAAAACTATTAGAAAGCGGCGAACCAATTGTAGTTGACAATGACATTTAGTCCACAATTTTTTGAAATTTTACAATACGTTGTGAAATTTTACAATATATTAAATAAAAGTCTGTTTTGTAATTCTTAAAACAATCAAATCATTTCATTGCGAGAAATGTGTCTGATTGACGACTGCAAGAGCAATAATGATATCAAGCGTTGTTACTATATCCGAAAGGTATTTGTTGGGCTTCTAGTCATATATGTCAAATTGTGTATTGTTAGTCTCGAAAAACATGTATTGTTATTTAAATTATAGGCTTGAAAATGATCCTGCGAAGTGGATCGAAACGTCGCCAAAATTAGAAAAGTCATAATGACAATTAATTTCTGACTTTTTATTGGATAAAAAATCCCAAAATACTTGGTTCCTATTGGTCAAACAAATTGTAAAATTATTAAGAATGTTATATTAAAATAATAAATGTTAATTATTAAAACATTCTTAGTTGGTAAAACATTCTTTTCCGTTTTTTTGTTAATCCAAATTGAATGTTAAAAGACAATTTTTTAACAACTGAAATTTACCCAAACAAATATGCAAGTTCATAGCAAAAATGAAAATAACTCGTGTTTTGTATTGTAAAAAACATGGTTTAAAAGGATTAGAGCATTTCAGCTATAAACAATAGCAGAATATTTTATTTAAAGAACGTAGATATACCAACTTTATCCGCTGAATTAAATGGCGCACTTAGTCAGTTTGTCAAAATTCCAATTATTTGCATTAATTGTTCAAACAATTACTTTGGTCCAACCAAACAACACATTTTTGTGATTTACATTTATGCTATGAAACGGGTAATCGTTGAGACTGTAATAATGCTGAATTTAGTTTTCTGCGATTACAGCGCCACCTGTTGTAAATAAAAAAAACACTTAAAGTAAACTTTACGTAGTTTTTTATGCTCTTTCGGAATCCGCAATAAAAAATAGGGGGTTCCATTTAAGATTTCAAAGTTACCCTCATTATCCACCCCCTGTGGGCTCGGAGGTTGAAAGTTGTTATAGCATCGGACGTCCCCCTCCAAACGAATAAACTTTTATTTGGAAACTATTTTTGTCAGATGTACTCATTTCGAGAAATTGCCCTGGGAACATTAAAATGGGACACCCTGTATAATGTAATACAATTATAGATGTAGAATATTCTTCTTATTGCAACCCCCCAAAAATTCCCGTGTCAAAATCATCCAGATCTTTAAAAATAATTAAGTTCCGCTAGATTGCTGATATTTCGCACTGTGCGACGTCGGAATCCGAGCCCGGAACGACGTCGGATTCCGGGTCCGGGTTCCGACGTCGGTCCGGTGTCACTCCGCGTTTCATTTCCGATATCGCAACGGGCCCAAATAATTGTTCAACGTCGTATCGACCCCGGAAAATTCTACCTGGGTATACATGTTTTGGCATCCAGTCAGTCAACATGTTTGAAATATCCATTCCATTCCAGCCATTCTTAAAAATCCATTCATAAATCCATTCTTAAAAAACAACGCGGCGTGAAGAAATACGGCGCTAAATTTGATACTAAGTGTTAATACGACATCATTAGTAATAATTTTTGTTTACGAATGTTGAATGATAGTACATTCCACTGTCATTCCAATGGAGACGGAATGTACGTGGATTGAACGTGGAATAAAGGGTAAATGGAAATAAAATTAAGATGGAATCAAGTAACATAAAAAAGAATTAAGGGGGAAAGAAAGCGGAATGAAGGTGGAATGAATGTGGAAAGAAAGCAGAATCAATGTAACGTGTAAGTTGAATGAAGGTGCAGTGATATTTCGTTACCTCTTACGAAAACTAGCCAGTTTCAAAATATAGTTGAAGACTAGCCAGTTTCGAAATTATAGGTGAAGACTAGCCAGTTTCAAAATATAGGTGAAAAGTAGCCAGTTTCGGAATTAATTCGGAAAACTAGCCAGTTGCGGAATTAATCTTTTTAATTGAATATACTTATTATTAATTATTAATTAATTAATAAATATTAATTCATTAATAAATATTAATTAATTAATTAATTAATATTAATTAATTATGTATGTTTCAATGTATCAAATAATAAGTATTATTAAAACAGTACATGCATATAAAATACCGTAATAAGATAAAATACTAACTGTATAAAAGACAGTTTTAGCTATAAGCAAATTCAACCAACAATAGTACATTACTCACGAGTAAAAATCTAGGGTTTATGTTGGTAGCCCTGCGGGCTACCAACATGTTTTCTTATCGAGGGAGGGAAAAAATTCTAGTATATTTGAGTAGATATTAATTAAAATTTAATGTAATATCTACTCAAATATACTATAATTTTTTTGTTGGTTGAATTTGTTTATAAGCCTCAATACTATGCAAGTAAATGATATTATACAAAAATTAATATTACTATTATTTATATTATAATTGCCCAGTGTACAATTATCCAGTTGTACTACCATGCTGGATCGGCTGTCATCTGATTATAATTCAGCACTTTGGATTGACTGATCGATTACCATAAGAATACTTATAAATTGATTAACATTAGAAGACAGACGTTTGCTTATAGCTAAAACTCTCTTTTATACAGTTAGTCTTTTATCTTATTACGTTTTTTTATATGCATGTACTGTTTTAATAATACTTATTATTTGATATGAAACATACCTAAATTTTGCGAAGAAAAGGCAAAGTATTCGTCTTCAGGAAACAATAAGTCGGCAATATCCATTTTTTGCAAAAAAAAGGACTAGACACGTTGTCACCTCTAAATCCGTTTAAGCACTAATAAACATTGTTTTGCATTGATTTGATTTTGACGGAGTAACTCGTTCTCCTATATTCCAATTTCTTAGAATTAAATGTTTTTGTTTTGAGTTGACCATAATACAGGCCTCAACAGTTGTATTAATTGGACTATTTTGAATGTTTTACATGAAAATAACTATTGTTTTAAATTCTGTTTTATTATTCTTGTATAATATGCATAATTGAATACTTAAAATCATTTCATAAAATATAGTAAAATTAATGTTGCAAACAATAAGAATTTTTTATAAAATTTTTCAGATTATCAAATTGTTTAAATGCTTTTACGCGTCAAGGGTAGCGGCCGAAAGTGGAACTAACAGGGTCTCGGGCCGTAGGCTGTCGCCTACGGCCCGAGGCGGATTAATTAATATTTATTAATTAATTAATAATTAATATTTAGTAATTAATTAATAATTAATATTTATTAATGAAATAATAATTAATAATAAATATATTCAATTAAAAAGATTAATTCCGAAACTGGCTAGTTTTCACCTATATTTTGAAACTGGCTAGTCTTCACCTATAATTTCGAAAGTGGCTAGTTTTCACCTATATTTTGAAACTGGCTAGTTTTCGCCTATAATTTCGAAACTGGCTAGTTTTCACCTATAATTCGAATCTGGCTAGTCTTCACCTATAATTCGAAACTGGCTAGTCTTTACCTATAATTTGAAACTGGCTAGTCTTCAACTATATTTTGAAACTGGCTAGTTTTCGTAAGAGGTAACGATTTAATAAAGGTAGAATGAAAGTAGAATAAACGTGAAGTGATATTTGAATGACAGTAGACACCACTGTCATTCTAATCGAGGTGGAATACAGGTAGATTGATCGTGGAATAAAGAAAGAATAGAAATGGAATTGAGGTGGAATCAAGTAGCATAAACGGGAATGAAGGGGGAAGGAATGAAGGTGGAGTAAAAGTGGAATGAATGTGGAATAAAAGTAGAATGTGGAGTGAAAGGTGAAATGAAGCAGCATACAGGGGAATGATTGTAGAACGAAACTTGAATGAAGGCTGAATGAAGGTGTAATGGAAATGCAATGACGGTGGAATTAAGAAGCATAAAGGGGTATGAAGAGGGAAATAAAGTGGAATTAAGAAGAATGAAAAATAATGAAGTGGAAAAGAATTTTTCAAATGTTTCATTTTCCAACAAGGTGGAATGAAAGTAGAATTATTGTGGACTGAAAGTAAAATGAAAGTGCAGTGAAATTTTAATGCAAGTGGCCCGATGTCGGCACCAAACGAATGAAAGTGAAATGAAGAATGAAATGTATTGAATTCGGTATGAATTCAATTGAAGAAGAATAGAGAGAACGAAAGAGGAAAGTGTAGGTGGAAATTAAGTGGAATGAAGGTGGAATGAATAAGAATAAAGGGGAATAAATGAGGAATGAGAGTGAAATGAATGTGGAATGAAGGCGGAAAGAAAGTGGAACGAAGAAGAATAAATAAAGTCGATTAAAGATAAATGAAGATGAATAAAGTAAGCAGGGAAGCTTCAACAACTACAAATGGCACAGAAAAAATCAAAGCGCGTTCCTCGCTCGGAGGGCGCGCTTCATCATCTAGTCTGAAGAAAATAATATTATATTTTGCTTCAAGGAAGATGTATTGGGGATTTGTGTTTCCCTTGCGAAGTTTATAAGCCGAGCCGAAGGCGAGGTTAGTAATCGCAAAGGAAACGTATTGACACAAGTTGCCTTTGCAGACACTTGGTCTGTAACAAGTGGTAATATTCTTTGTACAGATCAATTAAACAAGGCCCTGAAAAGGGCCGTTGGTCCAATCAGACCTGGTTCCTAAACGCGCGCGTTAAACGCGATCCCGTACGAACGCGGACGCAGTTCGTCGGTACGTCGACGTTAACCCGGGCGCGACGTTCGGCGAGCGATAGGGGGGATCGCGCATCGGTTTCGGTGGACGAACGTTCGATGTTTCCTGTCGCGGCGCGGGGACCGGCGATTTCGCGGGTGAGGGCGCTTTGGAGGTTACGTCGCGTGGCGGTTCCGGCGCGAGGGGACCCGGATCTCGGCGTTTGCTCGCGACGCGGTGTCGGTGCTCGCGGCGTTTCACGGCGCGGCGAAGTTTTTGCGGAAAGGTGGCAAGGGATGTGGGATTACTCGGGCGGCTTGACTCCCGGAGCACCAGGCGCTCGCCACGAGGGGAAGTAGGGTTATGGTGGGCAGTGACTGGGTCGAGTCCCGCCGTTGTCCGTCCTCTGTTTATCCTCCACGGTGGCGGTCGTTGAATCCTTTGTTAGACTCCACTTTCCTGGCACTGGTTTCCTCGATGGTTTCCTCGATGGTTTCCTCGATGGTTTCCTCGATGGTTTCCTCGATGGTTTCCTCGATGGTTTCCTCGATGGTTTCCTCGATGGTTTCCTCGATGGTTTCCTCGAT
>JABFPB010004091.1:0-15579 GCA_022817645.1 Ceratoteleas bidentatus | reverse complement strand
ATATAACCTATTAGTAGAAAGAAAATGTTTCTTGTATCACATTCTTTGATATATAAATACTTTATAAGAGAATGGACTGGTCTTTATATGACCAGTTCCACCAAACAATAACATTACGAATCAATCTAATGTTATTGTTTTGAATGTAAATACAATGTGTAAACAACTGAAATAAAATGGAATGTATCATTTAACCTCTTTCCTTCAATGACAGATTTCAAAACATATATACAAATTGGCGTTTTGTACATTTGATTTGAAAATTGATGATCCTTCGTGTACTAAAGAGCCTTAAACTATTCTAAAACCATTAGCATTGAAATCCGAATCGCATTTTATGAATGTAATGAGACGAGAGAAAAATCATAAGTACGATTGTAAAAAGTAAATATATCTCTTTACTCTGGTCACAATTTATTTTTATTTCATATATATTTGTTACTAAAAACCTATTCATTATACTTATTGCTTTTTAGACACTTCAAGTTTTAAATTGGATGGCTCTTGGCCAACCATTTTCATACATTTCTCGTTCATCGGCACAAAATAAAATTTATCTTTGCATTTTAAGTTCGATAATTTAATCGTATCTGTAGTAATTTGCATGCTAACATGGCATACTAAATTGCGAAGTGTCGTATTTTACGATACTGAGACTCTGTTCGACCTATTTTTAAGGCAGTCTTCTGCTCCTCGACAGTATTTCAGTAATTTATTCGACAATATATTTAAATTACAGTGACTCCACGCCAGAATTAAGCATTACAATGTCACTTAACATTGTTTATATTTTGACCGATATCTAATTTTGGATTATTGCTTCTGATTGTTGTTTGATAATCATTGGACATATCAGAATGCAGAATTGAGTAGACAATGATTGACCATTTAGGCGCCGTCTACAGTACATGTCCATCAATGAATATAATATCAGCACAATTCCCGTCATCGAGTAATAATTAATAGTGCATATTTTGACGAGTAATTTCATGTAACTTTTTTACTAACGTTATGTTGCATAATATTTCATCCTATGAAAGGACAGTCCAAAATTTCAATCCCATAAAAGTGTTCCCGAAAAAACGATCGCTAAAGTAATTGAAATTTTAAAATGCAACGCTTCGTTTTTCAGCACACGGAGGAAAATAAACAACCTTTCGTAAGGATCTCTCATTATACTATAAAATTACTTTGCAAAAAGGAAAAAAAAGTTAAATGTCACCAAATACCAACAGCGAATGGCAGACTACGTTTCACCCTCTCGTCAAAGAGCTCCGAAAATGTTTGCCTAAAATCAATCTCATTATGGGGCCTTAATTTTGCTTGGGTTCGCTAATGTATTTTATCGGGTAATTCGATTTTGTTAAAAGTATTGGACGTAAACCACCGAAAGATAAATATGCCACGTCTCTCGGAAATCTTGTTAGTTTTGCTATATTTGTTGCGCCATTCGTCTCTTTGATAAACAAATATGCAGTTCCTGAAAACATATTCAGCGACTTGAAAAAGAATGGCTTTTCATCGAAATAAACGCGTTTTCGAGCGAATGGTTGTCTGATAATTAAGGGAAATTGAAATTTTACTGCAGTACGAATCGACATTGGACTTCGATGGAAAAACAAATAATGGTGTCATTCAAATCGAGGGGAATTGGCGCAAATCAATTAGTCACTTGGACTAATCATTTTAGGTTGAAAGCAAATCAAGTAACTATGCATTTTCAGCGGTAGGTTATTTTAAGGATCTTCGTATTTTCGCATACTGCAGAATATAACATTTCAACTGCAATGCTAAATCTGATAATAAATGAAATAATACCAAACAAGATAAAATAATGTAAAACTTTTCACAAATGTAATTTCCAGACATTCTTATATTTAAATGTTTTTAAAAAATGTAAGTTGTCCGATTCGTTATTCGACATATGTATTTTCAGCATACATAAAGGTAAACATAAATTGTTGTAGGTTACATTAAATTGATCTAATTGGATATAATTGATGAATCGACAAATTCTCCATTGAACAGTTTGACAAATTAGACTGCCATACGATATTTATTGAACTTTTATCGAACATTCCTACTTTTCTTTCCGGATATCGACCATGCAGGATATGTAACAGTCGACTATTTGTCATCCTACTTATAACCTCAGTTGATACTGATATTGCTGGAAATGTATTAATCGGAAAACTGACCGGACGGAATAATACAAGACCTCGCATTACATAAATGTACTTTATTTTTCTGGAATACCGATTCATTAATTTTATATAATCTTGGATGATATTTGCGAAATATTAAAACCTAAGTGTCAAACCTAACCAACAAAAGGCGACATTATAATTTCCCGCAATACTCGGAGTTATTGAAATCCGACTCTTATTGATTATCCTCCGATTGTTCTTAGTATATATATTAATTAACTCGGAAAGCAACTCGACGGTTTGTTACTTAGTTCAAAATCGAAAATTAGTTATCGGGAAATCCGTCGAACGGCGAATCTGGCAGGTCGCTTTTTTCCAACTCTTAACGTAAAATGAATTTGCCTTATCCGTACTGAATTTAAAGTGGAGAGAAACTGTAACCAAAAGTTCCGTTTTAAAACTTTTCGAGATAAAAAAATTGCAAACTGCCTCGACGGTAATTTCATTCGTAATATTGTACGTCACACTGGAATTCGTTATTCACTTAAATATTTCTGTGCGCGCTTTCAAAATCAGTTCAAAATTGCGTGAATCTAAAAACCCATATTTGCATGGTTTCTCACTTTTTCAGAATAATTCACGAAACAACCCCAAGCGAGAACAAAATGCAGACCAGATTATCTCGAAACCAATTTCCTGTGAAGTTTTCATCTTGTGTTTTGGGTTTAGTATCACCTGGAGAAATAGACTATAATATTTACAGTAGAAACTCTCGAGTGTACAGTCTGCCCAATGAATAACCAAATTCGATCATAGCTAACCAATCAGCAATTAACCCTAACTAGTTCAATCAAGCTTAATTATTAAACTTTTCGATTGGATGTTTACTTTAAAATTCATAAACTCTAAGACAGTCTAAACTCAAAACAGCATTTTACTATTTTGCCAGCTTTCCCCACCACCTAATTCCCTGGTTATTAACTCTGCAACTCTCAACTAAATTCAAATATCCACCCTCCTTTCTGCGCACGCGCACAATACATTTTCATAACCTTTGATACTTTTTGCCAGCATTTTACTTTTTGACATCTAAACATCCATCTTCCCTTAGTTCTAAACATTTTATGCATACGTCATACTCTATCTGCATATCTCAGTCACAACAACATTTGGTCGAAATCGAATTTCCGCCCTGTTCTATAGAACTTGAGTTATGACACCATGCGACACTTTCTGTAAACATCCATATTCAGTCTATATGTTACCTATTACGATAACCAGATCTTTCCGAAATTCGTGCGGGCGAAGTTTGGACAATTCGCAGATTGTTGCATAACCAGATCCACCTATGTGCTGACTTATTATATTCCAGTGAAATATTTCGCCGGAGTCAACAATGGCCGCAACAAATTGGTTTCCAGGCGGTCACTGTATGACGACGCGCACAGAATTCCTGACAGCCTCTATCGATTATTTTCGCGAACGCCGTTGCGTACAATTGCTATAGCGTTTTGTGTATGACCTCAATGTAACTGCCTCCGTTTCAAATCGAACACAATCTCTAATCCAAAGTATGTTCAACGTCAATCTCTGCACACTTTCCACGAAAATAAACAGGGAGGAAATATTGCGTCCATATTTAAGCAGCGCCATATTAAACACGTATGGCGGCATAAGGCTGGCTTTCTTCGACCCTTTCAGTTGGATTTCAACGTCGAAGATTCGTTAAAAATTAATGGCAATGAACAGTTAATGGGCATTGCAAATTTGGAAGGTCTATGACAATTGATGAAAGAAGTGACAAAAAAATGTTTAAATGAACGAAATGTTTTTAAGTGTAAACGAGAGTTAACGAGAGTAAACGAGAGTAAATGAGAGAAAAACAAGAGTAAATGAGAGTAAACGAAAGTAAATGAGAGTAAACAAGAGTAAACGAGAGTAAACAAAATTGAACGAGAGAAAACAAGGGAGTGAACGAGAGTAAACGAAAGTAAATGAGAGTAAACAAGAGTAAAGGAGAGTAAACGAGAGTAAATGGGAGGAAACAAGAATAAACGAAAGTGAACACGGGAGTGAACGAGAGTAAATGAGAGTACACAAGGGACTAAACGAGAGTAAACGAAATGTTTTTTTAACTTTTGACTCCAAAATTTTCACGGCTTCCCATTTTGAGATATCTTTAGATACACTTTCTGAAACTCTTTCGAGCTTTCAAAAACCGTCAAACTATGTACCTCCAGATTCTTCTCAAGGACTCCTTCAAAAATGTTCAATCACTTTGAAAACTCGGTTTTATCAAATATTCCGATATTGCAGACAAAAATGTTTCCCAAAAAAAGGAACTTCCTCTGACAGAGGACGCCATTGACTGAACTCTTTCGCTTTATGTCGATAAAGGTACAGTGAGCAGCACTCGGAAAAATGGCAATAACACAGTAGCAACGCCGGCGCGGAATGGCAAACATTCGGGGAATAATGCGAACCGCGACGTCATTTTCATTCCCTCTCATGCACTCCAAGTTTCACTGAATTGAAGGGCTCGATGCAATAAACAGACATGCGCTCGAAACAAGGAACTCCGCTGTCCAATTGTGTTGCTTCGGGGGAAACAACGACCGAAAGGGTCGGGCCTTCCAATTGATCTTGTTACAGGTAGAAGTTATGGAAAAAGGTGGGCTCTTCGTGGGCATTCGGGCAAGATTAAGCGACTAGGAGTGAACGCGATTACGAGAGGTAAATGTAATTCCAGTCATACCGGAAAAGCAAAGGCTCAGGTCACATGTGAAATCGGTGTTTGACGACATCTACTGTCACACATGAAAAGGAACGTCAAATGTTTCTGACTCGAAGAGAATGCCTTCGGGGCTCAAAGAAAACAGAATTACGTAAAATAAAGGGATCGATACAAAAATTGCGTTTTCTCGTAAGAACACTTAAAAACTACTGCGATGCAACTCGGTTTGGGAATACATTTCCCGGAGCAGGTTGGGATTATGCAATTTGAGGCAGAATTTGAATGTTCAGCATATTTGACTCTCTGACGTACACTCGCTAAGTGTGGACTTAATTGGATTTAAGTTACAAAAACGTGCGCTTTACATGGGTAAACCGAGGAGCTTGCACTCTGACCTTTAATTGCCAAGTGGATGCAAAAGCTATCAAAGAAGGAGTAGAACCGCGCGTGCATACGCGAAAGGCTACATGACCGCAGTGTGAGCAGAACGCGAGTAGAACAGCTTGTTTTCTCCCCGTTCTTAAACTGCCATGATGCATAATCACTGTTTAGTTATTCGTGAATATAAAACGCGACGTCTTTCCCTTGTAAAGCGGCAGGAAAATTATCAATTTCAGACCAGGAGGTGAGGAAGACTGGCACATTGTTGCGGAGCATGAAAGGTGAACGTAATACAATAACTGGCAAATATTGGAGAATATTGGGAAATATTGCAGCGATATTAACGCCCAGGTATCCGCATTGTGATATCCTTAATACGTGTCGACGTCATATTGTGGGAAAGGGTGTATAATGAGAGAAAGTGAACACTAATGTACCCTATTTAACACTAATATACGTCAATGTCAGAATGAAGTTGTAAAAAAGGATTTATAAATGAAAATGTATAGTAATATGTTCTGACATAAGATATCCTAGACTTACACTAACATATTCTAAGTTACACTTATGTACACTAAATATTAGGAAAAATGGAAGAATACTATTTTTTGGATTCGATTTTAATATTACTTTAATGCTAACAAAACTAACTTATTTTTATTTAATTTATTCTAATGTACACTTACTTATTATAACATACACTAATGTACACTAATGTACACTTTTTACGTTTTTTTACGTTTTTTACGTAAAAAAACGTAAAAAACGTAAATCGGCACTTACAGTATTAAAATTAGATTAATATCCAACAGATTTGTCATTAATTTTTCAGACATTTTCTTTTTATCTGCAAATTTTGCTATTTCAGTGTAAAGATCTCCAATAGATAATGATCACCTTTTTTCAGAAAAATTTAGAAGGACTTTTAATATTCCTAAATTCAATATTGTGCAATACGAATTGCCCGAAGGTAAGATTTCTGTCAGTCTCGGGATAATTGGTTTCGAAAAGTCATAGCCGGCGTACCTATAGCTGGTTGAAAATAATATCGCGATGTTTGCGTTAATAGATATTGTGGGCACATGGCGGAGATTAAACTGTCCGTTTGAATGCAAAAGAGACCTGGTCCACTTACAGCTGGAGTCCCATTGAAGCGATGCGATAATGCTTCAAACGCCTCCGTATCGCAATTTTCGTTCAAAGCCGCACTATCATTGTGCTTCGGCAGTTCAAACCTCGATTATAGCGGCCGACTTGAAAGTTAAATCAATACCTCTTATAAAATTAAACAGCTAAGACAAGCTCGTCTATGTCGTACATGTGTTCGATTAATTGGTTTCGTCCTGATGGCAGAAATACGTAAACTAATTAAGAATTGCCGAAGTTCTGTCATGTTGCGAATACGCGAAAGATGGGGTGGAAATAGGAAGTGAAATTGACAATTATTCATTATCCTCGAACGAGAAAATTGTCCGGGTTATTTAATTTGGTAATTTCATTTATTTCTAGCCTTCGATCAGTTTTAATGAGAAATTGTATTCGTTATTTTTAATGTGGAATTTTTTGCTGAAATGTGAAAGTTTTCGCAAATGGATTGTAAATTGGAAGCATTTGTTTTTTAGTGTCATTGATCGAGGTGGATACAAATCTCAAATGTTTCGATTTGCACCGAGGAAAACGGTTCCCGGGAGAAGCCGTTGTTTCCACTTGCTAACGGAAACAACTCGAGAATCGCAGAACCGATCTGTTCGAAACTTTGCACGCATGTAACCAACTTTTTTGCGGGGGATAATCGTCGCTTTTGTTTTCTCAAGTGACACTTCCCTTTTAATCAAACTAATCAAACTTTGAATTCGTCCGCGAAACACGGCGAACTCAACTTTTGTACTACTTCGATTGCCAATTATGGATAGTTTCGCAAACAGTTGTCAACGATTAATCACCGGTTTGCGAAATGTCTGCTTCGTTTTTGAAATTAACTTGGCAGTTCCTAAAAACGAACGCAAGATTTCGGGAACTTTTGCACGGATTGTGAATGTAATTTCCACCGGAAAAACAATCTCAGAAATGCGCGTTTCTGCGCTATAACATTCTGAGCAAATATTTCACATTCCGACATCCTTCTTTTCGCAGCCAATGTAATTTGCGAACGAAAACGTTAAAATCATTACGGTAATTCCGCGAAAAGAAAAGAATGTCGATTTTCAAAGTCCGAATTTCGAAGTTTGGACGTACCGTTTTCTAATTAGCAATCGGCAGTTCTTTCAAATTATTGAAATTGATTCAGGGTAATGAAATTAAAGCGGCCCAAACTCCAAATGACCTCTCGTTGCTAAATCTCGGTGCAACGGAGCGAAATCTGCGAATTTCAATATTTTGTATTTAAAGTGGTGTATTATTTCAAATAATGTGCCATTTTTCAAATAGTATTTCCATTTTTATCTCAGTTTATTGCGTTATCAGGATTATTCGGACCGACGAATTCCAATCAAATAAATATTATTTCATCGAGATTTTATTCCCTTTCATTAATTCCGATCCATCTCGTTCGTTCGGTTTTCCTAGCGTGATATTTCCGCTGAAGGAAATCTTTCAAATTCAAATTTGAAAGATTTTCGTTGGAAATGGGTTATACATATCACGAACATACCGAAATTGACTGCGTCGCAGTATACTATGAAGCGTGTACAATGACCACGAAAGTACACTTCATTAAAGGGTTAACGTCAATTGCGCAAGTGTAAATACCGCGCCCCAAAGCGTTGCTAATCATTTTCAGTGCACAGTGTCAAAACAGTTAAGGTAGTATGCACATTAAAGGGAATTCTGAGTTATAACTTGGAAATGTATTTGAACATTGGGAAAATTGCTCAAAATGAAATCAACATGCTAAACATTCGGATACTGTATTTGACGTTAGGTCAAATATTAAAAAAAGTAACAAAAAAAGAAACATTTTGTTTGAAATCTAAAATGTAAAATCCTATGTAAAAAATGACAATTTCGGATGAATTATTACGAATTTTCCTCCATATTTAATACTGAATGGAAAACTTTTTTATTTTGAAACCATTCTTGATAATTTGAATAGACTGAAGATCTAAAGCGAAATATCGCTAAAATAAGTTAATGTCCAATAGAAATGTACCAAATTTCATGCCAGAAAATTTAAATTCAAAATGTAGCAGTTTCAATAATTCACCCATTCAGCTTGCCAGTTTAGAATATCGCTCGTCAATTTCTTTTCATCGCGTTTTGCGAAAAAACGTCCGATTTTCAACACGCAAATCGATTTGTTATAGTTTCAAGAATACGGGCGAACCGTTTTTATCGCTGTACTCAAATAAGTAACGAAGTTATGAGCAAAAATGTCGAAGCGTACGCGCCAGCGGAATGGCCTTTCTGAAAATTTAAACGCGTTTTTCTCGAAACCGCAAGTTCCCGTCGGTCGCCGCGATAATTGGATTAAAAACCAATTATTTCGTATAAATTATGCCTGTGGACGCGCGATTCGATTAGCCGTTGAGTTTTCCATAAATCTCGACGAAACTGGTTGCACCGTTGCACTGTTGTTTGTGATATTTATTGTACTCTATAAAAGAAAGCGCGTTTGCTTCAAAGCGGGAATAGGCGAGGTGCCACAAAGAGAATCTGTTAAAACGCGAACAAAAGTAAAAAATGCCAAGGAAAGGACGACTCTTTTCATGCATGCGCAACCAAACGCGAAATAAAAACTTCAAAAACGAAGTACGTCTGTTTAATTATTGAATAAATGCCGTTGCGAAGCCAAGCGCGAGAACAAATTGATGCTTCGACGACAGTTTCGATTGTCGTTCATTTTGAAAGGAGCAATTGTTCGCAAAACTATAATATCAGTGCTGATGCTTAAAAATGTATAGGAAAGTGAATCCTTTGCATTAGGAATGCTGAATCAATATAAAAAATTTTGAGATATCTGAGGCACATCTGTATTTCAACTTTTATTCTATATAAATTGCAGGCTTGGGTAAAAATACTATTTGAAATAGTAAATAGAAAATAAAATATTTTAGAAAAAATTATTTTAGAGATACATTGAAATAGTCGATACTATTTTAATGTGCTCCATCAAAGAAAATATTATTTAAAATAATATTTAAAATATGACATTATTTAAATATTTATTTTTAATAATATTTCAATCATGAAGGTTTTTAAATAATTATTTCAAATAGTATTTGAAATATAAAACTTTTTAAAATACTATTTCAAATAGTAATTATTATAATATTAAATTATTTCAAAAACTATTTTAAGAAATCTAATATTTTAAATAGTATTTAACGCAATATTTTACGAAAGTAAGTATTTAAAATATTATTTCAAATACTGTTTTACGAAAGTAATTATTGAAAATAATATTTCAAATACTATATTACGAACGTAGGTATTTAAAATACTATTTCAAATACTGTTTTACGAAAGTAATTATTGAAAATACTATTTCAAATATTATTTTAGGAATGTAGATATTTAAAATACTATTTCAAATACTATTTTATAAAAGTAATTATTGAAAATAATATTTCAAATACTATTTTACGAACGTAGGTATTTAAAATACTATTTCAAATACTATTTTTCGAATGTAGGTATTTAAAATACTATTTTATGAAAGTAATTATTGAAAATAATATTTCAAATACTATTTTAGGAAATATAAGGTTTGAAATAGTATTTCAAATAATTATTTAAACCTTTGAACTATTCAAAGTACATATTTCAAATAGAATATCTGAAAATAGTACCCAAGCCTGATAAATTGTAACTTTTATCAATACTGCATAAATAATTTTAAAAATGCTTTCACGGCTTCTACGATCTCAATTACTGATTATTCTGTCACAGTAATATTTCCTTCAAATATTGACCAAAACAATAATACCAACATATTGCGCTTATATTTACCGCACCGAATAATCCAAAGAGAAAATGTTTTAAAAACCGCGCATCGAAACTTTTTAGAACGTAAATAGAAAAAAGCTTAGTTTCCCGGGTCGGAGGGTGAAAACGGTGACAATTGAGTAAACTCAATTTACGCGGCGAAAACAATCATGATGTGGAAATAAAAATGCTCGTTGCGCTAATGCCGCTGCGGATACCTTTATATGCCCGTTCACGTCCCTTTTTTCCTCTCCACTATTTCTCTTTGGGATTGTTATGTTTTGTTCGTGGTCATGTGAACGCATTCACGGTTTAATTCATTTTATTTAACATACACTCTGAAGAGGCGCTCGATCAAATATGAGAAAAGCAACGCGGACAGGCGAAAACACTCGAGGTTGGTTGCACTCGAAAGTTGAAACCGTTTCCACGCTATCGACAATGACAAAATGTGCCTGCCACCATTATAGATCGCATCAGCGACGACACTTTCTGAAAGGCAACGCGCTATCGTTTATTTGCGAAAATATACCCACATATGCAAGTGTCTAAGTAACGTTCGCGGAAATTTTCTACAAATATTGACCCATTAGTTTCGCAAAAACAATTTTTGTTCTAAAGAATCAAGGGAGAATAGTGTCTTCGTTTCTGAAACGAGATGAATGTTTCCAAATTTTTAGAATAAATGTGGAATCTGATTTCGTGGAGTTCAAAAGTGTTGGATGTCTTACTAATGGATAAAGATGTTGAATAAGACTTTAAGGACAAGTTTGGATTAGGAGATATCAGAAATTTGTTCCAAAGTTACAAACCGATAGCAAAGCTATTTCGACTGCCGATCGATTTTGGAGTCGTTAACTTTTTAGGAATGGCTACAAATTTAATTCTGGGAGTTTACATCTATCCCCTGTTTGGCCCGAAATAGAAACGTTAACTGGTTCCTTTCGATTAATTATGCATCGTCCAATCTGAACACTGATTTACCCTGGTTGGAAATGTGCCTACTCTTTCATATTGAAACAGGTTTTAAATAGTCACTTCTAACTATGGTGTTTCAGGAATTTGAAATCGCTTCGGACATTTATTCGAATTAAAGATGGCGTAAAAATATCGACTTCCTAATAATCTCTGCACGTCGCTTCCGGTTGAGGTAATCCAACGGAATCAAATCGACCCCTTCGCCGAAGGCAACTTTGTAGCCTGAAATTCATTTTCAAAAATAAAGTCCTCTCAGTCGTCTTATTCTCTGACAATGAAAATATTAAACTTACACTTTGGCGCAGTCATAAAGCAGAGGGCTGGCCTGTATTTTAGAGGTTGCGAAGGAAAAATGTGAAGTAATTTATGTGTGGAGAAGTCGGTCGAGCAGATCGATACAATTCGCAGTGCGAATACGATAAAACCCATACATTAAAAAGTGACCGTTTCAGAAGACATTGCGACGAAGCGAAAGAGACAAATCAGTGGCTTAATGGAAACGATTTCGATCGTCGATATTCAAACCTGGAGCATTTTTTCATTTCCTGCTATTTCATTCTTATTAAAATATGCTAATGAAATATCGAGCAATTTAAAGGGTGTCGAGATTTTTTAATCTCGGACCTAAAACCGTCATCTGGAAATCACAACTTAATACCAGCTAAATCGTAGTTTATGGACAATTCTGGATTCCGTGACGCAAGACTAGCTACTGTGACATCTAAAAAGGTTGAAATTGCGTTGATTTTATTAGTTTTGTTAGTTTCGTTAGTTTTGTTAATTTCGTTAGTTTTGTTAGTTTCTTAGTTTTGTTATTTTCGTTAGTTTTGTTAATTTCGTTAGTTTCGTTAGTTTTGTTAATTTCGTTAGTTTCGTTAGTTTTGTTGTTTTTTTCCATTGCGTTTTCTAAACTGCGCAGACATTTTTTCAATTTTTTACCTATTTCGCCAGAAATGAGCTCTTTCCAACCCGATCAAAAGGTTAAACCTCATCTCTGAATCTTGATAACAAAGACCCTAACAGACCTTTCTTTCTTTTTCCTCTTGTTGAATTTTTTGTTCATTTTATTAGCAATTGTTTACTTTATTTATGTCATTGTTTAATTAATATTGTTTATTTTAATTGGATGAACTCTCCAAAAGGATACCTAACACCCGAAAGATATCTAAGAACCAACTTTTTATCATCGGCCGCGATAGCGTCGTGACGAGCTAAGTTTCCTTATTGTCGAAATCAAATGTTGGGCGCTGAGTACCACTGTACTCTTGAGTTTTACCATCTTCAATCGTTTCCTCGTGTACGTTTAAACCGGTCTAAACAAAGAAAATACTATATGTTTCTCGTTTCACGTTTCCCTATACCCTACATTTGCATTTGTTTTGCATGTTTTCTAGATTTGCCTTGCTACAACAATTCAATGTCAAAATGTTCGTTCATGCCATTTTCTTCGATATCCCGTTCTTTTCTGAAATTACTCTAATTGGGGTTCCACCTTGACGAAAACCAAACTCTGAATTTAAAGACATTTATATGTTCCCATAATAGGAACTGAGGCCATTAAAATCTACTGGCAATAATAAACTTGCAAGCAGGTCTCTCTGTGTGAGTATATATAAACCACAATGAACAGAAAAAGAAAACGAACAAGACCCGAAGAGAGGCAATAATTGAGAACAGTAGTGTGTTATCCCCAACTTATTAACATTGTACATTTCAGACTGATTTGACAGTAGATAAATTACCCTGTCGGTAAAAAAGTTCAGGAATCCTCTCAGAATATCATTTTTCGCTGATAGTGTGCATTTTATCGATACTCGTAATGATACTTTAATTACAATGGCAAAATAAACATTCAAATACGACGAAAAATATTTTAATTTCTTTTCTTGTTTGAATCGCGCCAGATACAATGTCGGTATATTCAATAAGAAGATAAAGATAAGGGCGCCAGCGAGAGGAATCTCAAAGGTAAACACAAAACAATGGTGCATTAATATTGAAAATGATATTACCCGCTGAAATGTCGTGTAACGTATATGCGCTTGAGTTTACTTAACTAGTATGGTAAGAAAGCTAAAAGACAAAATGATTGTATCCATACGTAAGCCCCAAGAAGATGTGTAACATTGTTGAAGTGCATTGTAGGTTTGGTTTGGGTTCTTTAAACATTAAGCTGCCATCTATCACCGTAGCGTTTTTACGCTCTTTAAACTGCAACAATTGTTCGATCGTTTTAATTCAACATTCATAGTTTCTTTATGTTTTCATTGATGTTCGAATAAATATTAAGAAAAATAATTTCTGAGGAAGCAAAATATTAATCTGTAATGGCACATAATTAATAAATATTTTGTACGTATTTTAAAATGTTCTTTGTAACATGTAGAAAATATTTGAATGCCAAATGTAAAAAGTATTTACTAAATATTTAAATATGTTTACTAATAATTAAAAATATTTCCTATATATTATTTATAATATGTTTCATCTTTAGTAATTAATTTTTTTCATTTTGAGATAAAAGAAAAACCCTAAGAAATAGGATTAAAATGGGGAAAAATGCTATCTAAAAATAATCAGCTTCCCTAAAACTTCCCTAAACTCAGTTTTATTAATCTAACAGAATTTTTACAATTATTTCCATTTTTATATAATTTCAAAATTTTAAAAATATCAACTTTGTCTAAAAAATGTCCCAAAAACTATATAACTCTCCAAGAGAGAATAAAGTTTATCGAACGTTTAAACCAGCAAACGTTATTGAAACGTTTCATAAATGTTCTAAAACTACCGTTTATTGAACGGTAAAAATTCCCAATTAATAATCTATTTATTAAACATTTAAATGTAAGTGTTCAATTGGGGTTAAAGGTCTGAAAAGGGCATCCACGATCAAACTCTATATTCTGAAAACTCTCTGAAAATGACATACCCTAACGAAATGCATTGGAAAATAATGCGTGAATATGTGTGAATAGATTTTAATGGAACATGTTCGTGTAGGTCTGAAAAGGTCACCCTCAATCGATCTCTAAACAATCTGATACTAGAAGATAAACTTTTCTTTCACTCTTCTGTTTGAGTAACATTCTGCACGGATGATTAATTGTACGAACCGTCAAATAAACGTTATGTCTGTATGCTTCGACTTTTAATAAAAATCAAATTTTATAATGTCTTGTCTAGGAGAGGTTAATATCCCAGCAGTAAAAAATACCATATGAGTGATTTTCTGCCTAAGATGAGATTAGAAGTAATTATAATTTAATAATTTAATATAATGTTTAATATCAGTAACGAATTAAATTAAATTGTATCTAATTGAAAGTTTCTCCCTTCGAGTCTACCGACATTTTGATTTATAATTTAATACAATTTATAATTTTTTTATACAAATTATAATTTAAATTTATAATTTAAAATTAATAAATGTATAATGTAATACAATCTTACAATTAATTTTTTGAAATATTTATATTTTGAAATTTATACATTTTCATTCAAATTGAATTTGTGTCCATTTTGTGATTAGAATTTTTTCACTTAAATCGATTTACAAAAAAATTTATTAACTGTAAAATATTCATTCGTGGGTCGAAATGGAGCTCGGGTTTGGTTTTTGCGATTAGATATTGATTTCAGAGATCAGTGATCATAATTCAAAACGTTCTGAACTAGGCCTAAATACTTCACCGCAGAATTTAGTGAACAGATATGAGGACTTTTTCTGACAGATGACGTGCGTTCTTACTGAGGTCACTACTTAGTGACGATGATAGTAGCTAACGGCAAAATTCATGTTCGTGACTCGAAAAGGTGTATGAAGGGGACTACGAAGCCCGTTCAGAATCGCGATATCTAACATAGCTGGCAGTGTAAAATTTGTACATTCCCAAGTTCTTCGACAGTCGCATGTACTTAGGCCGTTTACATCAAGGCTAAAGTGCGAAACTCAATTGCAAAGTGGCGTTTACATCACCCACAATCAACCTATTATTTCTTTAAATTAATGCACGATAAGTGCGAATAAATTGAATGCAAAGTTCGAAAAAATTAAACAATTACAGTGTTTACAGCTATTTTGCATTCATTTACAATAGTAACTTCAAATAACCTTATGCAGGGTTTTCAAATAAAAAAATAAGGGTTAACTTTCCATTTCTGTAAAAGTTTATTGTAAAGTTTGAGTAAATATTCTTTTAATTTAGGTTTTGTTAGTTTTGTTAGTTTCGTTAATTTCGTTAGTTTTGTTAGTTTTGTTAGTTTCGTTAATTTTATTAGTTTTGTTAATTTCGTTAGTTTTGTTAGTTTTGTTAGTTTCGTTAATTTTATTAGTTTTGTTAGTTTCGTTAGTTTTGTTAGTTTTGTTAGTTTCGTTAATTTTATTAGTTTTGTTAGTTTCGTTATTTTTGTTAG
>JABFPB010004090.1:0-15581 GCA_022817645.1 Ceratoteleas bidentatus | reverse complement strand
TTTGGTCTCAAAGATAAGACCACTCAAGACAGGTGTAATTAATGTCACTAATTTAGTATAACCGGTAGCTCCAATTTGTATAAAAATTTATTTTTTCAACAGAGAAACGTTTTTTTCCCTGTATTTTCCTTGAATATTTTCTGCGATTCAAATTCCCTGTATTTTCCCTATTTCCCTGAGTGTTCCAGAATGTGGTCACCCTGTACTAATTAGATTAGTTAGCTAATAAAGGAAGTAAGGTGGCAAGGAATCTAGTTTCACCTGAAATCGTGGTATAAAATTGCTCTTATTAGCGCTTGAAGCGCAGCAATAATCAATTAGCGAAAAGGGCGCAAAATTAAGTACCGCAATAGACGCATAAACATTAGATGATATATAGCACAAACGGTTGTTAGCGCATTTAGCGCTTGCCGTTAGGCAAAGTCATTGTGCAGTAAGCATCTGAATTAAATTAAAAGGCGCAACAAATAATCAGCCGTTATAACGGCAGATTGCAGAAATATAAACGTTCGGTGCGCAGTCAGTGATTCGCGCCGCTTAACAAAATCAACGCAAATGTAAACACGTCGCAAATAAGACACTGACACGGGGATTTGGCTGTTAAGGATTCTTGACAGTTAAATCAACGTGCATTAATCAAATGAATTTTGCATAAATTATTATGGGGGGGAAATTTCCGCTACGGAAAATTACAATACGTAAATTATCTAGTATGACCAATAAAGTGACGTATTAAGTTTAGTAGTATCTTGTATTTCAGAATTCCTTTACTTCCTCGTATTTGTGAATCATTACATGCAAGTTAATGTAATTTGATTGTTTGATTTCAGTCCAAACGAACCAAAAATTTACAGCCCATTCAACTTTGTTAGCAATATCCAACAAATATCCTTTAATTACAATCCTAGACTAAGAAATATATGCATTCAATTAAGAGGCAAAAGTTACACATTTTTACATCACAAATATTTGAATATGAATTTTCGGTTTGTTATTTAAACCAGGGAAACTAAAAATCCGACTCTATACTGCCACGATAAAAGATGTGGAATCAGGCAGGCATATTAAAAAAAATTACAACATTATCTATGTAGAAATCTTTTGTGGAGAATACTCTTAAATAGAACTACAAATAAAAAAAATTCACCAGAACAGTTTCACCAGAAATCACAACAAAAAATTAATTCACAAATAACAAATATTTTGTTATACATTCACTTTGCAACGTGGTCCTAGTGTATTGGAACATAAACACCCTCCTAATCAAGAACAGGTTCAAGGGAAGAAATTTGTCGCATCATTGTAAAAGAGGGCAGTCGATTAACAGTATAGCAAGCCAGCACAGTTCTTCGTAACACTCTTTCAGACTGTTCTATATACCTACCTATCTATCAGACAGAATCTAAGGAAGTTTTGGCCCTTCTACCCTGTCTGGGGGGAGAAGGTGGGACAAAATAGTACCCAAACCGGTGAAAATTCTACAATAATTGTTTATCTATCTTCTTGAATTTTTTTTGATAGAAGAAACCGATTTAATTTTTAAATTTCATCTCTTATCGAATTAATTTTTAAATTTCATTTAAAAATTAAATCGGTTTCATTTTTTAAATCGGATTCATTTTTTGCTGATACAATTTTTCAACGACAAATTAACGTTTATTATCAATCCAACGACATTACCACATAAAATTCTTCCTTCAATATTTTTACATACTTTGTGACCGCTTACTTCACGAAGTGGGGATGCCAACGTTTTCACATACAACTGATGCTTTTACACCGCATTTTCAGTCGTTCGTCGTTATGATTTTCATATTAAAATATTTTCATACAATTTTATCTTCACAAAAACGCCTCTAAAAATCTCGTACTGTAAATTCCACTGAAATGCAATAGCGAATCTTTCTCGCAATTCTTGCTTGTCCATAATTTAGCAACTCTGAAAGTAAAATACCTACATTCTTATCAACATCATACCAACTTACCTACCACCCTGTAAATACTTGACTTTGATTTTGCGAACGTACATTAATGCGACAGCGTTGACTGAGTCAGCAGTCAACGCAACACGCGCACGCATTCATTTGGCCAAATGAAAAACCAACAAAAGCGACGCAAAGATAACGAAACTAGCGTAATGACGTGTAGATTGCCATCAGAATGATGAATGAGCCAGTCCACTGTTGCGTAAATGGTTGGCCGAAAGTAATCCGGCGGAAAAAACAGAACCCAATTCCGAGTAATTGGATGGAGAGCACCGTGATAGAGCGACAACGAAAACATAAGGCGACGCACGAAGATGTGAAAAAAGTCCAGGATAAAGGGATAACGCGTGTCATTCGGCTACGACTCGATCGTCACGTTTTCCTTCTCATGTACTTCCTACAAGACAATAGACAGACATCGTGAAATTTGAGGTTAAGAGAACATTAATGTATGTTCGAAAATCGGTTTATGTGCTAAATTTTCACGTAAACATAACTTCATTAAAGTTAGGAGTTTAATTTGTAAACAAATATTCACATTGTATACTTTGCAAACAACGATGATTTACGATACAGGCATTAATAGCTTAAATGCGACAGTCCATTTTAAAAAGACAATATTAATATACCCAAATAGACATCGAACATGGAATCCATGTGGATTCTACGTGGAGGAAAATTTGGACGTAGATTCGACGTAGATTCCACGTCGAATCTACGTGTTTTAGAGGTGCTAGGGTATCTTATATTAGCCTATATGTTGCTGAAATAGAAAATTGAGTAAATATAATAAAAATGATATATTGTAACGAGTCAAGTACGTCCAAAAATCTGACATCT
This sequence comes from Ceratoteleas bidentatus, assembly GCA_022817645.1. Lineage (NCBI taxonomy): Eukaryota > Metazoa > Arthropoda > Insecta > Hymenoptera > Scelionidae > Ceratoteleas > Ceratoteleas bidentatus. The sequence goes on along the minus strand of JABFPB010004090.1, from coordinate 12,756 downwards.
TGCAATATCGCGTCTTCAGTTACGATTATGCGTCTAATGGACCGTGACAAGCGAAACGAGCATCGATTCGGATGATTTCGGTGATTAGTGCTAGCGAATCCGAACGTACGCGAGTGCGAGTATGGAGATGAGCGCTAGTTCACTTTTCCATCGACTGCCACCCGAAATGCACGTTGAAATTGTCAAGAGTGATTCGCACTTGAACATTTCTCGTTAGTAGTGAATAACCAATTTGTCACGAAAGCGAGAAAAAGGGAAAAAAGAAGAAAATATCTCGATACAAGCCTCGGTATGAGAAATGTGTAGATCATATGCAGATTTAATATTTTATTTTATTCGGATCTAATTTCTATTTTGGTTTTGCTACTCCACCAAATTTTTGTGCGCAATTTTCGGAAACCACTTCTGCTTTTACCAGCGACCGAGTTCGATATTGTCCACATAGTGGACAGATAATCCGTCCTGCGTTCTCCCCTCATTCTCAAAAATGTCCTGCCACAGCAAGAATCGTTTTGTGAGAGAAGGAAAATTAGTTCTTTCGTAACATGATTTTTAGGCGAAAAGATTCCATGCTGTGACATCAAGAAAATCTGTTTGAACTCAATCTTTCGTTGACGGAATATTTTTTGAGGTTATGGGGTAAACCATTTACATAAATCAGAAAGAGGGACAAAAAGGAAGCCGGCGATTCAATCGACTCATTGACCTCAAACTGGAACTGCGAGGAATTCGGACTGATCTTAAATTTCAATGCGAACTAGTAAAATATCTTCCGGCTGTAGAGAAGCGAAGTACATTGCAAAGAAATGGGTCATTCAATTTACCAAAATTGGTCGGCCCGTCGGACAAATCCGTGCGCCATCTGGTCCGTTATTAACCTGACCGGAACGAGATAGCGTAGCTTTTATGGCGCCATCTAGTGCGAAATCGCGAGACCAGTAATATTCAGTCGTTTCTTGATTTAGAATAAAAATAGTGTACATTTGCAATCGACCGTCGTTTGGCCGAGCAGATATCGGATTCGCGATAAAACTGCGACAAAAAAGCGTGCAGGATTTTCGAATTGGATTTGAATATGTCGCCAAGAGCGTGTTACATCGCCCTTTAAAATGCCGGAGCCTTACAAATGGTCATCCTAAGGGATTTCGTGTGTCAGGGGACGATGCAAAGATAAACAATGTCTCGCCTTTTCGCGCAAGGGTGAACCGACCGACGAAGTTTGCGACTGTCCGGTAGACTGACTCTATGGCTGGAAGAAATCATTTCACGGTTTGACGGTCAGCGAGGGTTGCAGTTCCCTTAAGTTAGATTGCACTGAAATTCGTTAAGTGGGCATAATATTATGAAGGTTACGGCAATGTGCCCCGAGACAGTTGTTGAGGATGGTGTAGAAATAACAAAAACTAACGAAGATTATTTCAGCCCAGAAAAGGGGGATCAAATTGGTTTTAGGAGGAATTTGCATGCCTGATGGGACGGTGATGAAGTGGTTCATTAAACAGAAAAAGATAACACTTTCAATGTTTTAATGTAATTATTTAGTCCACAGGTGTCGAAGCCAAAATTAGCGTAAGGGATCGCTGTATCCAATTCAATTAACCTATCAAAAATAATCAAGGAAAATCACCCGCACTTTAATTAAAGTAGAATGAGTCCACAGTCTGATTTATTACTGGGGAATCTTAGTCTAATTAACTTAATCGTTTGAAAGCTAACAAATAAGAGTCGACTTTCCTATAAGAAGCCAGTTCTCTGGAGTGAATTCCATATAATTGACTAATTCAGTAATGTTGACTGACATAAAACACTCGAAAGATTATAGTATTTCCTGACTAAATATTTTCTCGTTACACCCACACTCTGAGAAGTCTACTGTTTTTGTCAGAAAGATTTATTATTCGTAAGTGGTCCTATTTAATAGGAACCCTTACGAACAATAAATTGAAAAGTAAAACAGTACTCTTGAAAATGTATTATGTACAAAGTGGGAGTGTTTCCTCCTACACATGTTTACTCGTTTAAAAAAATAGCAAACTGAACATACTTAATTTTATTAATATCTGTAATTCGATTTTCAATAGCTTTACTTCATCACATAATTCCTTACAAAATAAATTACCGAAATTAATGCACTAAAAGTTAATTATTCATTAACCAATCACCTTCAACCAAATATTTGTTCATGCTCGTCACAATACTCACATCGCCAAAATGTCTTTTGTCTCCTTTTTTCCACCGCCACCTTCCCCAATCCCGAATTTCCGAACCATGATTGTTCCCGGCAAACATGTGCCGTTCATCTACCGAAAGTTACGTTCAAACCCCAGCAGTATTCACGAGACCGTGAAAAAGCTCGCAAGCAAAGTGCGACCGCGGAACAATTTAACGGCATTTCTTCAGTCGAAAGGCAGTCGGCTTTTCGGCTGCCTTTCGGGAAAAGGTGGATCTCTGGCGAGCCAGAGCGCTGAGCTTTGCATCCTCATCCTCGAATTCGCCTAGAGACGTCATTCGGCCCGAGGTGCTCGCACTCCCAGAATTCCCTGGCCGACTCTCGAGGGCCATTCAACCGCGCTCGTTACATTATTTCAGCCAGCTTATAATTTGTTCTTCTTTGGATTTCCGCTGGAAATTTATTCCGGAGTAGCCTGGGTCAAATTGTGAACGATAAACGCGACGATAAGGCAAGCACGGACCTTATCGTAATTGAATTTCATTAGCTGGCTTTTTGTTTCGGGCACCGTTGGACCCGTCAGTCGGCAGAGCGGCTATTCGGAAATAGTAAGTTCGCGACGGAATTGGCGGCGATTCGAGTGGAAGGCGATGAAAGGCGATTATGTCTGACAGCCGGAGGGAAAAGTTGGTGAAATTAAAAGGATAAGCAGCGCGAGGTTGAAAAGGGTGATGGGTGTTGACGAAGTATAGGAAGAGAGAAGAGAACATTTTGATGGCGAGGTTAGCAATAGGGAATTCAGTAGGAAACGTTATTAACAACTGTGAAATGTTGTATAAAAGGTGTAAATGGTTGAAAATGTAACCACTATGGAAAGTAGTCCAATCTGACCTGGGCGGTTTTCAGGATAGAAGGAAATATCCAGGATAGAAGAAAATATCCAGGATAGAAGGAAATATCCTTCTATCCTGGATAGAAGAAAATATCCAGGACTGTATTGAGCACATCTTATTGTTTATTCACTAACTACTTTCTATTTGTGTATGTCCCTGCGAAAATGCATTATTTAAATTTGCATTAACGCCTTAACTGAATCCTCGCCTAGAGACATGCTCGAATCTTTTCGAAGAACGAAATAAAACTTCCAAATTTAGAATACCGCGTGAATGCCGATTAAGTGCGAACAATTAAACTAACCTACGATTAAACGAAGATGATCTAACGGGTCAAACTGACGACTCTAACTGTACTCCGCAGGATATCTAGCACAGGATCAGCCCAAACTTTCAAGTTGCATAGCGATCGCGTTCCGTAGGTAATCGGATGTAAATCTGATCGAAACATAGTTCATACCGCAGACGTTACTGCAGTTTCAGGAGAGCTGAAACTTGAGCCATCCTACATATTGCAGTTGGAGCAGGCATGATCGCTCGGATGGGCTTAAGCTGCAGAATTATGCGCGAGCAAGTCGATATCCCGCGATGAGTTTTCGCGATGGACTTAACCGAAATCAGCTCGAACAATCGCCGACTTTTTCCGTCCGACACCTTAAGCGGATTGTCTCATCTCTTTTCCAGTCTCATCGGTTTTTGAGTTTCGTCCATTAAGATGCGGATTTGCCTAGTTTCCCAAAACACCGGGCTGGCCGTTAATTGTGCCATGTGGCTTATCTAGCCTTAATTTGCTTGTTCTATAAATACTGTAAATGGATATTTGCGCGACGAGTCTGGGTCTGAAAAATATGGCGACATTAAGCTGGATGAGATAACAACCGTTAGAAGCATTCAAACTTCAGAAGTGCAGTGTGATGAGTTATTTTCGAGGCGAAGCTACGACCCCGCCATCGATCAATAAGAGGATTCCGTCCTGCCGAGTCTTATGTGCCGCCAAGCGACTCCCTACGGCGAATGTTTTCGCGGCTTCCGGTCCCTGGAGTATGACCGATTTACCTGCGTCGCGAAACAGCGATATGACAGGATCGCATTGGAACGCCAGTTTTAGTTTAATTTTGTATCAATAGATGATACATTGCGGATCTTAGAAATATTGTATCACTCTTTTCGATCTTCATTGGTTATTTTCTTCAAACGTTAACGCAAACATATTAAGGTAGTATGGCAATTGAATAAATGAAAAAAATTAAAAAATTACTCTTGAAGTCATTTTTGTTCAAATATTTGTTTATATTATTTTCTAAACCATTGTATCTGATTGGAGTGGTTCTTCTTTTGACTAGCAATTAAGATTAAGAACAAAAAAAAATAAAACATCTCTTAAAAAGCGATTTTTTTGTTCGAAGATATCGTATCCCCTTCAATCGTTGGTTGTCAGATCGGCGATTTTAAATTAGCGATTTGGCCGGACCGAAACTTAGTTACACTGGCACTGTCTAACTCTTTCACCGGCGCCCCGATTGGACTTCGTCTGATTTGATTAACATAGATTGAGTTTCGCACTACACTCGCATAATTGATGCCGTCCAAGTTCGAACCGAAAAAAGAAATGACATGTTCCCGTCGTTATAATTCAATGACAACGAATCCTCCAGGTAGTATCGGACCGACGAATCATGCGACAAAAAAACCAGCCGATGAATTCACAAAAGTGGATCGAACTGATAAATTCCCGTCAATCGATAAACGACAATTGAATCGCTACAAATCAAGTGATAAGGCAAAAAGTCGTAGACCGAGAATCGCATTATCGTCATAAATACAGCATGATTGACAGACAATCGGCGAGTGACGACAAAAAAATTAAACACGATCGATCGGCTAGGACGAACAGAAACTGCGGAAAAATAAGTCCACTCCAGTTTGCCGTGCAAGCTTGCATTTCACGCGGTTGCAATTCCCGTCATCAAATACCAAGCGTCTGCGTATCATGGACAATGATTATAAAGTTCCATGATTCGGCAAATGACTGGCCAACTTTCGTTATGAATACACGAATAAAATGGCGCCATGACAGATGCTGGTCCGGAATTCGAAAAGTGCATTTCTACTGAAACAACCAGGACACCGATTTATTTTGACCACTTTCGCAATAGGAAAGAGGATTTTTCCGCGACTTCCTTGAGATAATCGCATCAGCTTGCAAGCGCCATCTTGCGAATAAGTGGTCGATAACAATTTCGCGAATTTAGTGTGATCGCGATTGCCGATCGACGGATCTGTCATGTTTTGCTCGTTTCCTCAGTTGATAGTCAATTTCTCAACAAAAAATATAGCCAGCTTGCTTGAAATGCCAGCGAGGCAAATATAGTGTCAGCAGGACTATGAGAGATGAGACACAGCACAAGGAAAAAAGAATTGTGGCAGTGCAAACTGTGCAGAGATACAATTTAAGATTGTTTGCATTACATTTCTTAGTACAGGAGTAGACATGGCGTGTGACTACACCACTTTAGTTAGAGCCGTCTTCTGTTGAACAGTCACATAAAACATATGTGTTTTATGTGACTGTTCGCGTCAGAGTTGTTTTTCGTTGGTTTGTAAAAACTGTTTATTCAAATCAAAAGCATGGATACGACTGAGAAAGTGGTCACATAAAATAACCATAAAATTACTGCTACTGTAATTTGCAACAAACTGTAGAAGATAAGACAAATTTCCTCAAGGGTAGCGAAGTTCGACACTGCCATACTGCGCTCAAAATTATAAAGATATTTAGAGGTCACCCTAGGACAGACTATTATAATAAAAACTGCACAATTTGTATTCTAATAACTGTGCTTCTATTCACGTATCCTGGTAACATGTAGTTCTACTGACTACATCACTTGCATGATGTCATACTCGCTTTTGCACACGTAGCCAGATTATTCGAATACGAAGTTAACTCATTCATTGCGCTAATGTAGCTTTCAAACTGCTGTATGCGCAAATCTTTTTCTTTTCTCCTGTTCTGTCAGCAAGCGTGCAAATAAAATTTAAAATTTTGCGAGCTTTGTAGTAACACTATTCTAACAACCATGTATCTGTTGGCAAAAACGTCGTGTTTTTGTCTAAGCACATACTGGCACGCGGTGCTATTAGGGAAGGTCGATGTTATCGCTGCGCAGGGCGATATCGCTGGCGCAAAGAACCTCATTTTTAGTCGCCAACAGCGCCCGGCAGTGATATTGCCGGACACTTTAACGGATCAATAACAGTAGCCTGAAGATTTCGTTGGAATATCAGCTTCGCTCGGAATGTAAAAAGGGTTTTTGTAAATGAATGTAAAAAGGGGTAGGTAGTACCTTTTATAAAAATGCCAGATTGAACTCTTACAAATTGATCGTAATACATGGAAATATGCACTCGAACTCCATATTCGCGAAATGTGAAGGCGAATGAAACCTGACGATAACGACGAACAACTTTGCAGCATTAATGATTATAATTCTTCGAGAAATGCTCGCAGAAGCTCCGTCATCCGATACACTTCTTTAACTTAACGAACCTCTTCGTTAAAATTTAACGGCCCACGGGTTTTAATTAGGAATCTTTGCACCGAAACTGCCGAAGTTTTCTGAAACTCTTTCCTTGATTGCTGAACGCAACAGCCAGTTTTTTCCAATCCAACAAACTCAAACACTGCCTATCTCTGAATTAATTTCGCCGATTCCAGTCTCACCGCCCGATTCGTTTCCAGGCGAAGTGTCAAGAAAAATATTGCACTGCCATTGATCGTATGACGCGTTGAACCCGGCCAAATGTTCGACATCTTTTTGAGTAAAATGTGAACGCATCCACCAAGTTCTACGCCAGTTTTGCACGGATGTTGCAGCTTATCGAGTTAAAAGCGAGTTGCCAGTGTAAGTCGAGAGTAAAGTTCGTAAGGAGCGACAGCGAGAAATTCGGATTAACAAATTCGTCGACAAGTTTATAAATAGGTTGGAAAGCGCTTATTTTGACCGACTTTTAAGGGCACGAGTCGTATCGCTCGCGTTTTTTGCATTAGATCGAATTATTGATTAATTGCAAATACAGGTCACTTAAACAGATAAATGTGACGACCGGTGATATCCAATTCGCCGAAAAAGTGTCGCTCGGAAACTGGGTTGACGCTGACTGAAAACAGAAATCAAGGATGCAAGATCTCAATCCACTGGATTTCGGAGAAAAGTGTCTGGGGATAAGATGAACAAAAGTATACGCAAAGTTGACTTGTACATTGGACATACTTTAGAGGATGTAAAGCGAATCCGGAAATATTGGAGCTGAGAATTGCGAGCTTCTAAAATTCGTCGGAAGAGCCTTTGGTCACTTTCCATACAGACATTAAACATGGCATCCACGTAGGTTCTACGTGGAGGAACATTCGGACATAGTTTCCACATAGATTCCACGTCGAATCTACGTGTTTTAGAGGTGTGTCCGTTAGGGTTATTACGGCAGTTGCCACGGCTGTCATGAATTGAAATACGTCCAGCCTTTTTGGAATGTACATTCCCAAACAACTCCCGTGTGAACTGGGCATCGAGTTGCCTAACTTCATTTCAATCGACACCAGCCAGCCAGCGTTGCATTTACATAACCACTTAACTTCGCGCTGGAAACTCTACAACTAAACATCTTAGACGGAAAATGGACTCTCGCGAACTACTGGGCACGTAGTAGTCATCGTCTTCGCCGATAGGCACCCGTAACAATATTCGATGTGCCGTTCTCTTTAATCCATCACTCCATTGTTCATTATTTAGCAAATCTAATCTCATCGCCAGGCAAAAATAGAGCATACAATAATTATATACGTCAACCCCTGCGACTAGCGAGACCACAAACTATACTCACTGATATTCGGTCAATGAACTAGAGTCTGAAAAAATTACTACTGTTCCGACAGTTTTACTATATTTTATAGAACACAAAAGTGTCAGCTATTTGCAGCTTCATTTAATTAATTATTATTACACTGAGTTATTAGAAAACCAATTAGTAAAATGCTTTATACTACAGTATTTTTAGTGATTATAGTTTTCCTAAAAAGATGATTCTGCAATTGAAATTCTCTCTATTTAATAAAAAAGTACAGTTCTGTTACAAATGTGTATTGTTGACTTAAAATATTGAATTAATTGAATAACAAAATTTTGTGTTATGCAATACTAGTCACAAACTTGAGTATTTCTTCGTAGATCTGAATTCCAATAAAGTATTATATTTATAAATAAGTTGGTTTTTGATGATCAAGAACTAAGAAGTTACGGTTAAATTTAACTGATCGAATGATTAAATTATGAACGTGATTCATATTTCTAAAAATTATATCACATACATTATCACAAAAACTGCGGTATAATCTATTTTTAATACCATTTTCCTTCGAGCTCAAATTTGATTAAACTTCTGCAGTCACTCTACATTGTGTTTAAATTTAACGCAAATCCGGGTATTTCCAGTTACCGATATAGCCACGTCATACAACAATTTTCCCGAACAAAGATATTCTTCACTCCAGATAGATTATATCTCTTAATACTTTAACATAACCAACACATCTTAATCTAAGAAAAACTTTCATATGCCAAACATTTGCCTCAAATCGCTGATAATTTACAACATACATATCGCCTCCAAGAAGGAAGTCCCAAAACAGAATCCTTAAAACAAAACTATTCTTCGAATGCTAACTATGAAAATCGTTCATCTTTCACAAACATACCTAGATACCTCAATCCCCTTAATCGTTGGAAGCATAAACCTGGCACTAATGAATTGAAAATGATAAGATTAAGATAGCCCCGCTATTCTGACAAGATTAGGCCGCTAAACCAAAGCTAATGAAACTGCAAATTGCAAAATGAAATTCATCTAATGAAGATCACCTAAAAGGGATTGCGGCATCGCACGCACAATGCGCCGCAATATCCCAAGTTGTTAAAAGACGCGCGATTGAATTAACCAAGATACCGCAAGTTGTCTGACAAGGATCAACAACGCCGAAACCAGTGTCACAATGGGGTCGTGAACCACCATCGGCATCAATAATTATTGCGATTATCTGCGGACGAAATCGGTATCGATTTATCGGTGTATCGCGGTGGTGTCGCGGCGTACAGTGTCCCGGTGTGAAGAGCGCCATCTGCTGGCCGTGGCTGCCTCAATTCTGCTCTTCCGAGTGCGATCAGATTAGCGTGCCTGATAACCTATCAAGTATTGGTTGCGCCCGGCTCATCTGCGATGACGCAGTTTACCCCAGGCAAATATGCTCTTTGGATACACGTTAGACTGTTTCCGAGTTCCACTGACCGTCCCGCGCAATATTTGAGCAACGCCGGCGCTGGAATTTACCGTTTGGATTACGCCAATCACTGCGCAGTCGCATAGTTTTTGAATTAGACAAAGATGGAAATGGTATTGGATTTTCGTAACTTGGAGCAATTTTTTAGTTTACAGTAAAATAGCAATATTGGTCAAATTTTTTTAAAATAGAGTAGGAAGTTAAGATTCAAGAATTTAGATTCAGGAAATTAGGATTAATTTCTTGGAAGAAATGTTATGACTGGTAAATTAGAATTAAGAGTATCGCGTACAAGATTTTAAAGCGGGAATGCCTATTGAACATTTCATATACAGCTGCCATTTTACCAATAATGAGATTGACATTTTCCAGATCAATGAGATTTAATCGGTAATTGCCTTGGACGAAGTTCAGATACAATCCTATTTGGCTTGATAAGATTTTTAGTAGGGTTTAATCCAATTTAATAGACTTCTTTTGTTAGGTAAAGAGGCTAGTTAGCATTATGTTTTTAAGGCAGAACTACGGCTATTAATATTTTCAGAGTCGCAATTTACCTATAAGGGTAATTACCCAGATTTCTGGAGTCATTCTAAAAATGTAAGCTTTTTATAACTGTAAATGTCTTATTATTATGAAAGAAATCATATCATCGTGACAGACACTAATGACATTTTCGAAAATTGAATTCTGTCCGATTTTCACGTCAAGGTGTCAGAGGATTCGGAAGTTGGTTTTTGAAATGGCGAAGAGGCATTTGAATTTTAGATGTAACGGCTAAGTTTTCGCGCATTGCCATTCAGAAATTATCTCTACTTCACTTCCAACTAAATGTATTCTCTAAGAACCCTTCGGGCAAGGCAGAGTTTCGCTTTTTTCGTGCCCGTGGACATTTCGCAGCGTTAGACGTGAATGTACCAAATATTGGCTTTGCGGCGAATTTTGCCTCCATGCATAACACGGCGCAGCCTCTACAAACGCAGAGAACCAACAACTTTCGCATTACATCGTCGGCTAGCCGCAGCTAAATTATTTATTAGTTTGCAGTTACGCGTAACCGCGGCAAAAAATGGTCCTTACGACATTTCGCGTGACACAGTTAAAACTCTGTCGAGTTTTGACAAATTTAAAAGTGGTTTTTAGAGTGTATAAAGATTCCAAATGTAGGACATTTTCTCAGCAGACTTACTGTCAACTTTCTCCTAGTTTTAATCACTCGATGTAAAATTCACGAAGTAAAATTAGGCCGTTAAAATATTATTTAAGTATTTTCTCCGAGTAAACTCGATTCTCCATATTCACACAAAGACTTTCCCAAGTTCCTAGAAATTACTAAAATTAGATGCCGATACTATATTCTGAAATATGCTCTAATGACACAAACAACCTCCCACGTTTCGTCAGCGACTTCCATCTTAAAATTATCAGTTTGCGGGGGAAATATAATGTTACGGTCGATCATCTTTCGTAAATTTTCACTTCATTTTACACCGTATCGAAAGAGCCTTCCAACCGCCTCTCGGAATTTTGCCGGAAACCGAAGAACCTTTGCAAATGTCTCTCGATCGCCAGTGAAATATTCAGCGTGTTGTTAGGCGAGCGCCCACGAGTGCCGAGGGAGCGACAACCCCGACATGCGAGGCGATTATGCGCTCTAAGTGGCGACGCGACTTTTAGACGTCGTTATCCGTGGCAAAATGTCAGCCGCCGTGCCCGTGACGTCACTGATGAAATAACACGCGAGCCCATTTCGCCGCGAATTTGTGCAGAATTAAATGAAGCGCCCAAATTCGATCAACATGGCACACCACTTTTCATCGCAAAATCACTTACAGCAAAACCGTTCCTGCGACAGGCTTTTAACGCGCGGTTCTTCGGGTTTCTTATATCTCGCCCGACCCCCAATTTTAACAAATTTCCGCTCGGACCGGTCCGCAGTTTAGTTGCCGGAGCGAAAGCACCTGCTGATTTTTCAGCGAGTAACATTGCAGCCAACAAATCACTGCCAGACTCGGGTTACGCAACTAATCCCCGAGATTGCTACTCTGATAAACAAGTGTCCACTTAGTTGTCCCAGGAGGCCGTCCCCTTTTGTCGTTGTCGGGGCAACTGAATTTCGGAGCCAACTCGTTTGAGGACTAAGTTGGTTTGCAAAGAACAATTTAACGCTTGTTTGATGCGAATGAAAATGGGAGATGAAGGAAGAAGTGGTGTAAAACTGAGAAAGCTTTGCTTAAGGAGACGTCCCAATGAAAAATAGGCAAAATCGACGAAAAAATGAAAAATTGTTCATAACCTTTCATTACAGTTTGTTCATAACAATTTGTTAATAACAATTTGTTCTTCTTGTTCTTGCGAACATTTTTTTTTTAATTGGAGCAAAATCCATTGAAACTTGCAGCAGCTCTTGTCAAACATAGCCTGTTTCTTAATAGTTATTAACACATAACATAAAGAATTCATTATTTTGGTATTTTTTATACATCATCTTGATTATATTCACTAAGTGAAACACGATGTAAAAAAATGATAAAAATCGATCCATTATTGACGATTTTAGCTTTTTCAGTGGGACGTCTCCTTGATTAGAAAATGCAAAACTTGTTCTGTTTAACATTTACGTCTAAGTTCATATAATTGTTGTTGAATCAGTTATTAAATTTGAAGTTAGTTCATAAATTTATAGGGTACTTTAGTTAGTATATGGGCAATTCTCTGGAACTTTTAACTTGCATGTCGCTTACCCATATTGTCACGATTTTCATTAATAATTTTGAGAATCATAAAGATTCTTGCCATTAATAAGATTAAGGAATAGTTTATGTACAATTTGGGAGTAATAAAAATCTATGTTCAATGATAGATATTTACAAAACTTGAAAATTTGTTCCGATATCTGTCAATTTCAGCTTGTCGCTGAGGGGTTATCCAATACTAAAATAGTAATTATTGTTAAAGGGCAACAACTAGCTTTAAAAGGGAAAGTTCAAATAATTGAATGAATTTTAATTATAATGAAATCAAAATAATTCTTTGATTTCATTAGAATAAGATAATGTTAATCCTAATAGTGTGCCATTTGAATATTGTTGGTACAAACAGTTAGAAGTTTGTCCCAATACTTTTCATGTCAAGACCGTAAGATGAAATGGTATGTGCAATTATTCTAAATTGTTAATTATTTTTGTAAATTTTGAAATACGCACAAAAAGCTGAAGCATTGCTAAGTATGTGCATTACTTTGTTTTGTTGAAATATGTTGAAATCGGATTAATATCGAGCTGGACATGTCACGGTTAACATGGGTTACACTTGGATGTCAAAAACGTAAGATTTCTTACATGAGTTGAATGAATTAT